>BHFT01010383.1:0-71588 GCA_004320025.1 Laticauda laticaudata
AGCAATTGTTGACCAATCACCGTCGCTCGAAGAACCAATCATATTATAGTATTTGTGGACCAATCAGAAAGGGTATTTCAAGTATGCTAATATGGAACAGACAGGACAATCAGACCATTGCAGAATAACACCAATTCTTGGCTCCAAACCCAATTGCGTTGCTTATTATTTTTAAGGCTCTTTACAATGTAGCATAATCAGTCTGAAATACTATTTCTTTGCTGCTCTCTGTTTTTTCTGGATTTCTAGATTCCCAATAGCTGTACACAGCCCCATTGCACTATTTATATCAGTTAAGGGATAATATGAGTTGATATCTAAGTGACTAGGTTGCTTAATCCTGTTCTAAATCAACTGCTAAGCATGCCAAACACACATTCTAAAACATCTTTAAAGACAGATTGGCTTTGTAAATAAACATATATCAAAACTTTGGAGTAAAGTGAAATTGTTTTATAATTTATTCCTTTTTCACATAGGTGATAGAGAATGAAGAATAACATGATACCTAACACTTTGCTCAGGTTTTCACAGACTCACACATACTGTATAGTACATGTTGCATAAAGGAGGGTCAATTTCAGACCAGAGCAAACATATTGTGCTGAGGAAAGACTTGATTATAAGCAGTTAGAGGAAATAAGATAGATTGTTCCATAAGAAATCATAATACATTTCTCAAAGATATTCGTACATAGATCTTAAAAGATCCCCAAAACATATATGCTAAGAGTGCACATAATTCATGCACATATCCTAGGATAAAAATTTAAGCCCAGTGCCAGAACAGAAAAACTTTCACTGGCCCTCACTCACTATAGACTGAAATATTTCTGCTTCTTTAGAAGTTGTGAAAATATGCAGCATTTCTCATATCAGTTTCCCATTTACCTGGATTTCAACAGCATTTTTCTTAGGTCGATATCCATAATATTCTTCTTGGCGCTTAATAAATTTTCTGAAGTGTTCCTGGATGAGGAAAGTTGCATAAAACTTTCCCACAGTAACTTCATCATCTGGAAGATTATATACAAATTAAGGCATTGTAATTATGCAAGAGATGCACAGTATGTATGAATTCATGTACTAAGCTACCTTCTAAACATTAAATTTTATGAGAACTTATACGTATCAATCAAAAGCTTCTTCATTAGCACTAGAAATGGAAATGAAGATCAAAAGTCTCTTGATAGTCTGAGGACTCACCTCCAATTGGTGGAATGACTTGATCTAAAAGCTTCATGCTGGTTCTCTTCCAGATTTTTTTAATAATCATCCTCAGCTCTTCATTGGCTTTCTCAAAGTTGCCTGCAAAGCACCCATCATACAAAATGATTTATACCAATACATAACTTAGCATTCAGAGTTCAACTGTAGCTTAACCAAATCAAACCAGAAGAACAGGGTTGAAAGGACCTCGTAGGTCAGCTAGTCCAACCCCTGCCCAAGCAGGAAACCCTACACCATTATAAATAGAGCTTGAAAAACCTTGGACAAAAAACCCTATCATTCTGTATATGTGCTAGGAACGTTCCAAAAGTCCTCTTTCAAACAGAATTACATGATTCAAAATGCAGATAAAGTCTCAAAGTCCTTTATCATGGCTAACTACATGGTTTGTATTTACAATATTGAATATCCAAACCTCACTTTATGGAAGCATTGGAAATAAAGTGCCCCTCTATCTTCTCTGCCACTAACTTGTGTTAGAGAATCAATCAATCTTTCATGATTGATTTTGTATCAAATTTCTTCATTTAAATTAGAGGCCACCCAACTTCTGATGGCATTGGGTAGCTTGTTTTACTTAAATAAGGCTGCAACTCAAGATCAATTTAAATATTAGGGTGGTTCAAATCTTCTACAATTCTAGTCATGGATGAACTTACTAGCAGTTGTTTTTTGCTTTTTGAAAACTCAGGTTCTTTAAAGCCCTAGAGTTCTAGGAGCAATGTATTGGCACAGATCCCTACTGAAACTACTTATTGTAATTTATGACAGATGAAGTTGTTGAAGTCCTGTGATTAAATGCACTAGAAAGGTATTAATTATTATTGTTTTATAGTATCTACTGTTGGCCTTATGTAATTGTGCAGTAATGGATTTTAGTGTCAGCTATTTTTCTATTGGTACTATATAAGGTGATTAATGTTCTTTCCCATTCATGAAATAATAATGGCTACGATAGAATGCAGTGAAATTATTCATGACATAACATTGGCAGTTTCTACTCTTACCTTCTGTCTTGATTTTGAGAGCAGTTCTCACCAGAGCAAAGAGTGTAGCATTGAAAGTAACTGTGCCATCACTGTTCAGGGGCATATTCATACCCACTAGGCGCTGCAAAACACACAAACATATACACCAGAAAGACAAAACATTATGGTTGGATTTACATGTATTGTAGTATTATTTCCCAATCTGATTTGTTTTTAATTCACTCAACAAACCATGTTAAACAAAATCCTAGTTTTGTATGATAAATGATTGCAGCTTTTACATATACAAACACATTTTAATAATCTGGGTCAGTCATTGGGACCAAAGGCTCTGTCTTTCAAGCTTTTGGACTCGTTCTGGAGCCCATCTTCATTTGAATATTCATTACAATCTTATTTGACATGAAGAAACAAGATAGAGCACCAGTCTTTCCTATGGGGACTACGGTGCCATTTTGGGTAACAGAACAGAAATGAGATAGAGTCTTCATAACATTGATAAGGAAACATTGTGTGTTAGCCAATTACCTTGCAAGCCACACGGTGTGGACAAAATTTCCCAAATCCCAGAGGAGGCTGGATTCGTCTCAACAGAGTTACCACATCTAGATGCTTAATTCGGCCCCTGAGGTAAAACAAACAAAGTCATATTTTATACATCTGATGCAAAAATAGAACTTTGATCCCTAATTCAGAAGGCAGAAGGCCACAATTTAATGTCCCTTTGGCATTTTTTTAAATCAAAGTGAATCAGCACATATTTTGGTTTTATGTGCTTCATCAGCTAGCTTCGTCCATGACCTGCAGCATGTGTCATAAAGCAGTCATAAAGCTGATAATTTTTCCTGTGGAGCAAATCAAAACTGGAAAATTAGCTATACAAACTCCAGGAATCTCTCAATTCCTTTCAAGCCTTGGAGATTGACATTCTTTACAAATCTGATTATGACATGCAAATAAAACAACCTAAGCAGATTGAGAAGGATCATTATTTGGTTCACATATCCCACAAAGCCATAATATGGTTTCTTTGGATCAGCATTTAATACAGACCCAGTTATTTCAGTTTGCAGACCAGAGTTTATGGCTTGCATACGGCATGAATCAAGACAATAGTGATCTAGTCAGTAAATCATGGCTAAACAAGGCATACTTTAGCATAACATATTGCCCCAGTCAGTGTCTTCATATCACTGACAAAACATGAGTTTGAAATCTTAACTTTCAGTGGAAGATCATGACTAACCCGTTTCCTCGCAAGAATAATCAGACAATCCCATTAAGTGTTGGGAGTAGTAGTGACAGCCTTTTGTTTGATCCTCTATAGAGGACAGATTTATACAGTCAAGTTTTTACACAAGCTTGTTGTATTAGATATAATGGAAGATACTATCCCATATTGAAATACTGTAGTTAAAATATTTAAGATACAGATTTTGGGGAAGACAACCTCTTGTGTACCTTAAGCAGTAAAATATTTTCAGCAGTTTGAGCAAATTGCTGTACCATAAACGTGCTTTTTTGGTGATATAAAAATATAACTTGTGAAAGATAATTCTTAAGAAGAATTATATATCACAGGATATTGAAAACCTATAATTCCATGAATGGTCTTTGATGATACTTATTCTTGGAAAATCCATTTTTTACACCTAATGCAGCAAACAAATAATCAGGACTTCCTCTGTCTTCAGAACAGCTAAATTTATTGTTCAATATCTTCAAAACATTGATTAGCAGAGTTGTTGGTGAACAAATGGATCCTCAATTTTTAACAGTAAACCAGCAGAAGAGAATATATGTAGCTCATGATTGAACTGTGGAGTCCTTGGTGTGCTCTAAGCTTTTTTTTATTAAAAACATCAAGAAAAAAAAAGAGCACATTTTTTTTCTGGCAGCCTATATCCGGAGAAGCAGAGGTTAACTTCAGAGAAACAATCAAGTGGAAAACAATATCCTAATCAAGGAACAATCAAGGAGAAAAGCCTACTCCCATCATCAGTGGCAAGACAACCTACTGTATATAAACAGGAATCAAACCCCACACTAACACTGATGATGTTACCTAGTTGGGTAATAAAAGGTCTGCAAGAGAGAACCAAGGACTCCACGATTTAACAGGAAACTTTAGAGATACAGGCAGCAGTGAATGCTCAAAACAAAAATAGGAAATTTAGCTCACTAATATCTATATTAAAGATTAAATCATAATCTCCCTCTTCGATTATGTTACTATATTTTATTATATCTCTATTATAAACACACTTGCAAATAAATGCACATGTATTCCAAGGAAGTGTCTTTTGATTAGTGTTCTCTATTTAGGCTGAAATAGACTGAGAGCAAAGCAAAAATATTGCCTTTCTCATTCAGTAGATGCATAAGTGAATACACTCATTTTAGATATGAGCTTGCTTTTAATTTTCAGTGGAGCTGTTCACAGCAATATACCAATAGAGAGATTCTCACGTGGCTTCAGGATCATATTCTGCCCAGATTTTTTTGAATTCATCCAGATGGTGGGGACCTAAGATAGACCAATCCCGTGTGAGGTAGTCAAAGTTATCCATGATGACAGCAACAAAGAGGTTGATAATCTAAGGAAAAATGCATGGGCACATTTTAAGTGAAAGATGACAGGAGACAATGGAGCCTAAGCATCATCAAGAGATTTTCTTTGGCATCAGAGGGATTAATAGTATTAAACTCTTGATTGTGCTATAAAAACTAACTGGCTGATTTTCTCAGGCAATAAAACAATATTTCCATAAATTCTGGCTTTCGTTTATGTGAATAGTTTCACAAGATAGACACCAACTAAGGTAGTAATTAGGGCATAAGCAGAAAAGTGAACATTATAAAAGGGTGTTCAGATGAGCACAAATCATAATTTAATACAATGATCCTCAACTTTTCATTTCCATCAAAGAATGTAAATTGCACCAAGACAGAATCAAAAAGCCTACTTTTTCTAAGACAGACCTGCATCCTGTTGTTGGATTTATCAGTTGAAATGAGTTTTAAGAACATAAATTGCAAGTTTTTTTCTCTTTCTAATAGTAGTTTTCCTCTAATTGTTGCAAAAGGAGGTTGTGAGAAAAGCATCTTTCTCAACCACAAATGCATAGTATTGGGGAAGTGCTGCCCCCATTGCATGGGTTATTGCATTATGCAACCAGAATCAATGGACCAACCTGCTTCACTTCATCCACTTGGTACCTGCCTTTTCTAAATGTGAAACATGTACCACCAGCTCAGATGCTCTCATAATATACCACAAGAGAGGATGCTATCATGATATCTTTGATAGATTCACATAACAATGTGCTTTGGTATGGGGGAAAATTCTGAAGAAGTACCATTTAAATGGGGGAAGAAAAGTCACATTGCAAAGTGCTGTTCTATTGCAGTATAATGTTACTTCAGGAATTATCTGTCTGGGCATTTGACATAATTCAAACCAATGTGAAATTCGATATGGGGGCAACATTAAGAACCATGGTGGCACCAGAGGTGGTATTCAGCAGGTTCTGACCAGTTCTGAAGAACCGGTAGTGCTGGGTCTTCTTTTGTTGCCCTGTACAGGAGAACAGAGCTGGAAAGCAGGTTAGTGAGGTGGGGAGGGAATGGGGATTTTGCAGTAACCTTCCACCATGAGTGAGGTGGGAATGGAGATTTTACAGTATCCTTCTCCTGCGATGTCCACCAAGCCACGCCCACAGAACCAGTAGTAAAAAAGTTTGAATCCCACCACTGGGTGGCACAGTGGCTAGAATGCAGTACTGCAGGCTAACTCTCCTCACTGCCAGGAGTTCGATCCTGACTGGCTCAAGGTTGACTCAGCCTTCTATCCTTCTATGGGCAGTAAAATGAGAACCCTGATTGTTGGGGACAATATGCTGATTCTAAACCAATAAGAGAGGGCTTTAAAGCACTATGAAGTGATATATAAGTCTAATTGCTATTGCTATTTAATATTATTTCAACTTATAAAATAAACAGAAGCAAGGCTTTGCTAATCTCCTGAAGCTTTATAAAAGGAATGAAGGCAAGCAAAACTTCCCTCATAGTTTTATTCCAGAGTTGGCCTCTAATTGCCCTTCACAACCAAAGGAAGTCAATTAATCTTGATATCTGTGACCTAATATTCCCTGGTTCCATGGTCAGTTTAGTCAAGTTTACATTTCAGTGAAGTTGAGGATCATAAACCATGAACAGCTCAAGAGACTAGCGGTCAGCAGTTCCTAACACTAATTTATGAAAGCATCTTAACAGCCTGCCATAATTTTTAATGAAATGAGCTATGTGCAGCAACTGGGGCAATCTGGGGGAGAAATAGCCTTTGTTTTTCATGTCTCAGAAATAGTTTGAGAAAGACACTAGCAATAGCTGCTATGATCTACAGATATATTATTCAACCTCTGGTCAAATAGTTTTTGCAGATGTTGAAACAGAACGAAACCAAGAAATAAAAATGTCCAGAAATGATAGACAATGCTTATATCACATACACTGCTTCCATATAATGTTCATTGTACTGGGCAAAAAAATGCCAGAGTTTGTTTCTGGTCTTGTTTTCACCCTTAAGACTTGATTTGGCACAAACCTTACAACCACTGCATTCTAGTGTAACCATTTCCCTCGCATGGAAGACACAAAAGGATCCTTGAAATTAAAGTAATGTACATTTCTAATAAAGGTGAATATTTGTAGCTCAGGATTGACATGAGGGATCCTTGGTGCTCTCTGAGCTTGCTTGTTTTCTTGCAGATATTTCATCACCCAAATTGGATAACATCATCAGTGCTAGTCTAGAATACATCCTACAGCCAAATTGGGAAAAGAAAAAAACAAACTGCAAAGCAAACTAGACCCAGCACTGATTATGTTACTTAGTTTGGGTAACGAAACAAGCTCAGAGAGCATCCAGGACCCCTGATGTCCATTTCATTAACATGAATTAACATGATTACAATGTAATCCCCTGGAATGTGAATTGTAGGCCAAAAGGTCTCCATTTCCAATCACATTATTCCCAGGGTGGGATTCAAACTTTTTAGCAACCGGTTCTATGGGCGTGGTTTAATTGGAGGGCATGGCTTGGTGGTCATGTTATTGGCTGGGTGTAGCCAACTCAATATCACTCATATTGAGGCACGCATCTCCTCACCTGACCTCTCATGACTGTGGGGATACTGCAACAGTCATAAGTGTGAAAAATGGTCATAAGTCACTTTTTTCAGTGCCATTGTAACTTTGAATGGTCACTCCACAAAAGCAAAGTACCAGCAAAGGAGGGGAAAAAAGTCCAGAGAAGTTTCTGAGACAGGAAGTCTAGTCCTGCCAAGAATGTAATAAGGGTTAACGGAGAGGCAGTTTCTGTAAGCAACACCAGAATGTTTCCTTCCTGCCTTCCTTACAGGATTAGGCCAGTAATTTCTTCTCTAACAACTGGTTCTCCGAACTGCTTAGAATGTTAACAACCAGTTCTAGCAAATAGGTGCGAATTGGTAGAATCTCACCCCTGCATTAGTCCTAATGTACTGGAATCTAGTCAGCCTGATCTCCTCATCTGCATCATGGGGGGTGGTGCAGGGTAGGGGGTAGAAACCTATATAGTCAATGTAAACTTAGGAATTAAATTCTGGTGGCTAAGTAATCAACATGGTTACAGGGAGGTATCTGTGTTCTGGAAGGAACCCCCAGCTTTGCAATAGTAGGGGGAAAACTGTAGAAAAAGAAATCTAATCAACAAACCTAAACAGCCCAATAAGAGTGAGAATGCTCAAAAACAAGAAGGTATGGAATGGCTGTTTGGGAGAGGATGTGGCATGGAAACCTGGAGAGCAAAAGGGAGAATGGGATGAATACTGAACTGAACATTGGTTGGATTGATCAGGGCCATTAAATAGTGTACCATTTCATCACACTTAAATTACTCATCTTCCTATATAAGATGACTATAAAGAGTATAAATGCACTGTCTTCCTTTCAACCTATTGTTCATGTCCAAATATTTTTCTTCCCCAATTGTGAATAACTCAATAACTGAATGAACTCCACCTATTACATTTAGTGCCAGTTCTGATGATGTCCCCATTTATCTATATATTGCAAATATATATTCGATACACACAATATAAGAGCCTGATATGAGAAAAAAGGAAGGAAAAAAACGTACCAGGAATGCACACAGCATGTAAAAGCTTACAAAGTAGAAATAAGCAAAGCCTGAGCCACAGGTGTATTCTTCTCCAGGAGCATAATCAGATTCAGGGTCACATAACTTGCCATAGCTGGCACCTAATAAGACCTCTTGCCATGCCTCACCTGTGGCACACCTAAACAAAAAGGAAATTTTGGCAAGGAATAATATGCTATGTGAATCTAATCCAGAAGGATTTTATAAAAATAATTCACAGATGTAATTAACTTTCTTTAAGAGTGCATAGTATCAATCAGAATTTTTCTAGATTGAATTGCAGGAATTATCATCACATTCATACATACTATCCTTTTCAATAGTAGTTCTCATTTACTTATTCATTGATCAAATGTTTTAGAAGAAATTAGGAAAAAAATCTCAAAGATAGTTGGGAGAATTCTCTCTCTCTCTCTCTCTCTCTCTCTCTCTCTCTCTCTCTCTCTCTCTCTCTCTCCCTCCCTCCCTCCCTCCCTCTCTCTCTCTCTCTCTCTCTCTCTCCTGCCTTTATTTTTTTTAAAAATAACTCTGGGTGGCAAACACACACAATATGCCTTCGTCCTTTTATTTTGCCACAATTACAACTCTGAAGTTGGGCTAAGAGATGGTGATTGGCACAAAGTCAGACAGCTGGTTTTCACAGTCTCCTGGTTCTAGCCTAGTGCTTAACCTACAGTTGAATTTATTCCCCATTCCTTCCAATATATTGGGAACAGTTGTTATTTAAATCATTACAATATTTTTTCACTAATTGGCAGATTCATTACCACAGAACACTGGAAAACCAAAGAATGCATTTGGCTGGATCAGTGGTATTGAAAAGTGTTGGAAAAAGTACTGTTGAAAATTAATCCCTTAAACAGGAATTGTTTTGTTCAAACATCGTCTCCATTGTATTTAAATTAACTTGGTAGTTCTTAGCCAACTAACCTAAAGCCTCCCAAATGACACTTGAAAAAGTGGCCCATCTATTCCAGTGATGTCATTATATGACCACCTATGCTCCCTAGAGGACCTGAAAAAGTGAAAACATGTTTTAAAAGTGTAGCTAACCTACATCTGCTTTGTTTGAACAGCAATCACACATTTACGCTTACTTTAACATCAACCTTGATATCTATAGAAAATGTGCACAGGACTATGTTTTTGAGGATGATAGGTGTACTTTTTGGATCGTAAAAGATCTCTGTCAAGAGAGGAGATGTCACCAATAAGAAAGGAGGAAAGGCTATTAAAGATAATGTGGGCCCACAGCTATAAACCAAATAAGCTTAAATGATACAGACCTGAATAGCATCAACACTGCTTGTGGGAAAGTCTGAAAGTTGTTGTTCCGGTTTATTTGAGTTCCATCTACCAGTGCAATTTTCCCAAACATCTATAAATGAACATGCTGTTGTCAGAGATTTATCTGCAAAGCTTGCTTTGTTCATACTGGATTCTACTTGAGCTATTTAATTTAGGTTCTTTTGCCATCTTCCTGACTGAAACACTTAGCCCACCTTTTCCAACTTGAACAATATTTTTTGTAGTAAGGGAAAAGAGAAAGAAGAGACAGTAAAAACATGGGAGTACTATAGGTAGAATATAATGACACCTGTAATTCTTGAGCGGTTCCATTTATGGTAAAAGACATGCCAAAAGCATCTCGTTTCTTTGAATTTATCAGGGAAGTAAACTTGTGTTTGCAATCCTCCATTAAGAAATAGTAAGTGCTTCCAGATGAAGTTTTCAGGGGTGGGATTCAAATTTTTCAACAACTTGTTCTGTGGCCATGGCTTAGGTGGTGGGCATGGCTTGGTGGTCATGTGACTGGGTGGGCATGGCTTGGTGGTCATGTGACTGGTTGGATGTGGCCAACTCAATATCACTCACATTGAGGCACACATCTCCTCACCTGGCCTCTCA
This sequence comes from Laticauda laticaudata, assembly GCA_004320025.1. NCBI lineage: Eukaryota > Metazoa > Chordata > Lepidosauria > Squamata > Elapidae > Laticauda > Laticauda laticaudata. The sequence continues at coordinate 10,330 of BHFT01010383.1, forward strand.
TGACTGTGGGGATACTGCAACATTCGTAAGTGTGAAAAATTGTCATAAGTCACTTTTTTCAGTTCCATTGTAACTTTGAATGGTCACTCCACACAAGCAAAGGACCAGTAAAGGAGGAGAAAAAAAACTCCAGAGAAGTTTCTGAGACAGGAAGTCTAGTCCTGCCAAGAATGTAAAAAGGGTTAACAAAAGAGGCAGTTTCTGTAAGCAACACCAGAATGTTTCCTTCCTGTCTTCCTTACAGGATCAGGCCAGTGATTTCTTCCAACAACCAGTTCTCCGAACTGCTTAGAATGTTAACAACCGGTTCTAGAAAATAGGTGCGAACTGGTACAATCCCACCCCTGGATGTTTCTATCATACAATTACCTTCTCACAAGAAAGGGATTGCCTTCCCTTTCTAACTTATATTTTTCTGGTTCTTTTAAAACAGAAAGAGGATAGAAGTAAATACCCATGGATTATGCTAGGAGTCCCCCTTTGAAAATATCCTAAGTACTATTGAAGAATATCCTAAATAATATTAATCTTTCCTGTCCACACTGCAGATTAATTTCTATACAGGTAACTTTCAACTTACAACCATGAGTGGGACTGGAACTTCCATTGCTAAGTGATGCAACTATTAAGTGAGTCATGCCCAATGGTATGACTTTTTTTTGCCGTGGCCCACATTAATCATTTCAGTCGTTAAATAAATTGTGTGATTATTAAATAGAAATCAAATAAACAAGTAAATAAAAATAAAACCAGCTTGCTCCATCCAGTTTGCTTGTTGAAAGCTCCCTGGGAAGACTTTAAGTTTTGATCACGTGACCATAGAGATGCTGTGATGGTCATAAGCATGATGATTGGTATTAAGTCACTTTTTTTCAGCACCATTGTAACTTCAAACTGTCGTTAAATGAATGGTTGTAAGTGAAAGACTACCCATAATCAAAAATGAAAGAGGTGATCAAGGAATCAGTAGGGGGGGGCTTCATTACTGAAGATGAAGGAATTGGATGTCTGGGCAGGAATGACATGCAGCCTTCACAACACTTTTCAACTTATTTGGGGGAATAGAGCTTGAGAGTAAGAAAGGCATCCAAGTAATGTAATTACAATTAAGGTATGTCTCTGTCTATTTAGATGATTAATAAGTGGGATTTAGGGAGGGATTGTTCAATGAGGTAATGCAAGCATTTTCTTACCTGCATCCCAATCACAGCATAGATGAAGAACAACATTACGATCAGCAAGGCCACATGAGGTAGTGCCTGGGGATAAAGTAGAGAAGAATTTGAGGTTCATCCACAACTGCAGATCAGCTATGGGTTGGAAGGTGTTGAACTGTAATTTTTGTTTCCACTGCCCCCAACCCAATCTAATTTTTCAGGATTCTTCCTTCACTTAGATATGAGCTTGCACATCCAGTAAGATGTACTTACCTGGAAGGATTTGATAAATGTCCAGAGTAAATTTCTAATGCCTTCTCCTCGGCTCAGCAATTTTACCAGCCTTAGCACTCTGAAAAGCCGGAAAAAAGTGATGGAGATACGATCACTGTCCTCAGGATCTATGGCAGGAAGCTGTGGAAAGAACATATCCCTTGCAGTGGAAGAAGCAGAAAGAAGGAAGTAAAAAAGTTAACCTTTTTTTACTTCCACAAGTTTTTACTTGAAAGAATCTAGATCCCACCAAGATAGATATAAAAAACCATTTTTTTAAACAAACCTTCTAATGTTTACAGAAACCCTATTATTGTATTGATCATTTAAGGAAGGTTTTCAAAGTCTGAACTTATGTATGTTCCACCTATACAATTTTGTGTCTCTGATATGGTATACCACTTGTTTGGAACAACTGCACTTAAAAAAGTCTCTTTGCAGAAAAGATATGAGAGCAGGATCTGATATGATCACAAATTAAGAGTTTGCTCTTGGATCATTTGAGTATCAAAAATCAGTTGGACATCATCCTTTCTATACAAAGAAAGTGGTTTCCAGACCAGTGCAGAAAATTTTGGTGGTCCTCAGAGAAATATCACCCCCAAAGAAAAAAAAGAAAAAGTCACTACCTGACTCTGTTCTTCCATCCTCTAACCCCCACTCCTTTAACCTCAACCTATCCACTATTGACCTCACCCCATTCTTAAGAAGTCTGTAAGGGGCATTCATAAGTGCACCATCGTGCCAACAGTCCCTGTCCTATTGTCTCCATTTATTCATACCTATTTCCTGTATTCTTACTCATGTTTATGATAACTCTATTATCTTATAAGTGATTGACAAATAAATAAAATTAAAAAAAAATAAAAATAAAGCACCCACCAAAGCAATTAATCCAGGCTGCACGAGAACAGAAGGCTGTGCTGCCCACATGGCCCACGGGAACACAAGGCTTGCATCGCGAACAACATGAGGTAGTGAGGGGAGGGAGGGGAACTTGCCCCACTCACCCCACATCTTGCCTGGCCACTGGGCTATTTCTTTTTGCTTCTTTCTTCTTCTGCTTCTGGCTGTACACAAGGAAAGCAGGAAAAGTCTTTCTCTCTTCCAGCTCCACTGGAAATGAGTCTTTGGGACCCTGCAAGGCATCCTGCTCCAAGAAGCTACACTGGCATAACGAGTCTCACAAAGACTCATTTCTGACGGAGTTTGGGGGAGAGAAAGAAAAACTTCTGCTGCTTTCCTTACATGAAGCCAAAAGTCTCTCTGTCTCCCCCTGAGAATGGAACTAGAGATGGTATTCTACGATCCCAAATAAAGAATGATCGATTGGTAGGAAAACGGGGTGGGGAATTTTTCCTGCAGACTTTTTTGAGAATTTTCCCAGGGTCTCTGGTCTGCGAAATTTAAAATTATGAATTTGGTGCTCCTTGAGGTCCAAAAGTTTGGTGACCCCGTTCTAGACCAATTCCTCACAATGTCACAAGAGGCACAACAATTTGAACTTTAGTTTCATGATAAATGGGATGTGTATTTGATGCACAGGAGTCACTGGAGTTCTTTCATAATGGCTTTGTTTGCTTTTGTAGCATAAGCCACTTATCAGAGCTCTAGTATTCTAATACACTAATTTATCTGTTTCTAGTGCAGCTTGTAGTCTGACAAATACTGTTGTGAAACTATCGTTATTCAATGCCAAGCAATCACCATTTTATTCTTCCATCATTATTTTTATTTACTTGATGTACCTTTTCATAAAATCACACTAATTCTCCATATTATTCTTTTACTTGTTCTTCATCTATATCTCATTTTTATAAAGCACATTAGAAAATGTACACATTGGAAAGTATACGGACAGTATGTAAATGTTTAAAATAACTAATAAAATAGCATTTACCTGTGATGTGTCTCCATTGTTGTATGCTCCTTGGACTGCCAGTGGCTTGGTCTGTGAATATATTCCATGGTAATGAACACCACAATGGTTGCAACAAAAATAGAAGTAGGGGTTCAGGGCCAACAACATGCTAAACTAAGGAACTGGATAAAACGAGATGGTTGATTTCATGCTAACACAGAAAGGCTGGAATAGAGATTCATGCCACCGTTATTATATTTAGTGTTAAGCTTAGCAATTCCACTATAGATTAATACTGATGGACTGCCAGCTTTTACTGAAATCATTGAAATCAAGAAGGTATAGATTCAACTTGTCAGGAAGGAAACATACACATGACAGGAAACATCAAATGACTTGATTACTGGAAAATCTAATACTATCATAAAGTTAACCAGTGTACACATAGTTGTAGATGTAATTATTTTTTCCAGGGAACTGTTTTTCTCCCCTGAATATTCACTGTAATGTTGGTATAATGATTGCAGCAACAAGGACATCACATATTCAATGTAGAGTAAAACTCAGAACTGCTAAATAGTTTACATAGGTTACTTATAAGAAGCATAAATTTGTTACAAAACTGATTCATAAATTTATGCTTCTGCAGAGAAGCAAAAACATAGTTCATAAATCAGTTTCAGTCCTCAGTTCTTCAGTAGACTTCTTAAAAACTTGATCATATTTCATATAAAAATTCCATTGCACCTGGTCCTTTTTACATTAAAAATACAGTAGCTGTTTTTAGGAATTTTTGCAGCACTGTTTAAATGTCCATTTCAGCAGTTTTAAGTACATTCTATTTTTTCCCCAGTAAAATTACATTGATCCTGGCCAATAAGCACAGATATTGCATTATTTGATATCATTGCTTTGGTTCATACTATAAGGAAATAGGTTTGTATGAGTTAGATAATGAAATATATTTTCACTGTTCCTTGGCAACAGACCTGCCAATGCTGACTAAGTTGTGTGTGTGGTTTTTTTTTTTTTGCATGTTGTCATCTTCATGTNACCTGCCAATGCTGACTAAGTTGTGTGTGTGGTTTTTTTTTTTTGCATGTTGTCATCTTCATGTACACCCACTGTACCTCTGTACCTTCACTATTTGCACAACACTGGAAAGTGAACAAAAAAAGGAAAGCCCCTATGGATTGAATTAATTGTGGACTGTCATCATGTGAGCTTGATTAAATAATGTAATCAAAGTCACATTATGATAAGAAGGGTGTAACAGGCTGCATGCAGATGCAGCTGAATATTATTTATTGTTCTACAAAGCTATCCAAGTCCAATGCTGATCTGGCATTGCCATGGGCTAAATTGCCTCTAAAAAGGACTTTCCTATTAAATGAAATTCTTCTGCATTATCCTCCAAAGTTTGAACATTGCAGAGACAAAACCAAAAGTGAGACAAAACAGAGACAAAACCAAAAGTGACACAAGAAGGAACTACGATTAGGGAAGGATGTGATGAACAGCAAGTTCTCAGATTATACTTTTGTCGGGGTGGGATTCAAAATTTTTAACAACTGGTTCTGTGGGCGTGGCTTAGTTGGTGAGTATGGCTTGGTGGTCATGTGACTGGGTGGACATGGCTTGCTGGTCATATTATTGGCTGGGCATGGCCAACTCAATATCACTCACATCGAGGCACGCATCTCCTCGCCTGGCCTCTCATGACTGTGGGGATGCTGCAACAGTCGTAAGTGTGAAAAATGGTCATAAGTCACTTTTTTCAGTGCCATTGTAACTTTGAATGGTCACTCCACACAAGCAAAGTATCAGCAAAGGAGGGGAAAAAAACTCCAGAGACGTTCCTGAGACAGGAAGTCTAGTCCTGCCAAGTATGTAATAAGGGTTAACAAAGAGGCAGTTTCTGTAAGCAACACCAGAATGTTTCCTGCCTGCCTTCCTTACAGGATTAGGCCAGTAATTTCTTCTAACAACTGGTTCTCCAAACTGCTTAGAATGTTAACAACTGGTTCTAGCAAATAGGTGCGAACTGGTAGAATCCCACCCATGCCCTTAACTGGAGAGTGAAAACCACATAGGAGCTGAAAAAAAGTAGGCAGGGATAAATTTGATACAGTATATTTCATAGAAGTATCAACCCTTCAAGGTGATCCAGGTCAGGAAACCATAACCGTGAATGCCAATACTACCTTTATTATAAGGTTATGGTGACAGAATCTTGCAAGTCTGAAAGCTTTTCCTTAGTCTCTGAATTTTGCAGTTCTCCCATTGCAGAGAACAAGGGAGAACTAGGGAAAATCAATAACCAAGATGTTTTCTCCACCCCACCCCCCGTCTCCCCATTCCTGCTTTGGACTCAAGATTTCTCTTAGCAGATCATTGTCTAGGCTGTGACTCCTGTCTCTCAAGGTTATTCCCCCCACACTTTGTATGGATAGAATTAAAGGGATTGCAACATTGTGCCAAAATATTCATATGGAAAGGTGTTGACCACTAAGAAGTAGGATATCCCTTTGGAATATCACCCCTTCCAAAATTAGACTGGCCCCCAATTCAACATTCTTTCGTAAGACCCTGAAGACTTAGTTTTGCCAGCCAGCCTGGGAAACCCAGAGTCCATAAAATGGCTTCCTGGGTGTGTGTTGTCGCTGGGGGGTGAATAAGTAGGGGGAGTATTGTTTTTTATTTTTATTTTTGTTCTATACTATGTTTTTATTGTTTGTAAGCCGCCTAGAGTAGCTGTGAGTAGACAGCTATATAAAATTTCTAAATAAATAAATAAATACTTACACCACAGAAAGTAAACTAGGAAAAAAGAGCCTCACCCAAGGAAACTGTACTCTGCTTAAGCGCTTCTTCAGTAACTGCTCCACAAACACGTTTTCTTGTGTTATTGCCATTATTTTGAAAAGATCACAGATTGTTTTCTTAGAGACCCACTTTGAGCATTAGTTGCATGCATCTCACACTTTTACACAGCAGCACACAGCAAGAAGAAATAATCTAGAAAAGGAGGAAAGGGAAATGTGGAAGAAAATGGCGCCCACAACAATGTCATGCAGCTGATATTTACAATGCCATCACAGCCACCGCTTAGGCAGTACAATCCACCACTGGAAACAAGAATTGTCTGTCAAGAAAATAACAGAGTCAGCTAAGTGCAGTATAAAAAAAATAGAGAAGTTGGAAACACTGATTTGGAGAAAGAAAGGAATAGGAAATGGGGGGGATGGGGGTGGGATGGACTGGTGTTTCACAGAAAAATCGTGAAAAAATCACATTAGAATTACAATGAGATATACAGGTAGAAAGGAAGGAGGAGGAAAGGATTGGAGAATAACGAATAAAAAGCCATGACATGAAGTACATTAATCCAGTAGTGTTTTTAGCAGAATGTAGAAATTGCCTAAGAGAATTGGGTGAAACTAAGAGAAATCAAGAAATGTCTTTGAATATTTATACATTTGTTCCAAGATTAGATGCCTATAACTGTCTATGACACATTATTAGCTACAGCCAAACTGCCAAGAGACCACAAGTGACCTAAATTTCAAATATAGTCATGTGTTGGGTACAGAAGAAATCAGGCTCTATGTTCTGTCCTATTATGGCTTATCATGGTCAGGTTTTTAGAAAGACTTGATTCTCAGAATGTCTCCCTTCTTACTGAGTTCTGAAAATAATAGTTCTAATCTATAAAAAATAATACAAAAATTGAAGAATAGTTAGATAAAGGACAGAAATGTCTTTGTACAAAAATTTGCAAGTTCTTCTAATGCAAGTTTCTTTTCATGACTGTATGTTCATACCAAATGCACTGATCATTATCCACATGCAGATATTTTAATATTTCCTTGTCAGGCTGGCTGCCTGCAAGAATTATGGATTTCCTTATATGTCTGGCACTTTACAAGGTCAAACCCCTACAGTTCTCAGGCTAAAAAAAGCTATGTCAGCATAGATCAGGTGCCTTCCAAGACCACCAAAAAAACTGCCAGGATCCATTAACATGGAATTGTGGAAGGAAAAATCCTAGAATGAAAAACTTGCAATATAAATGCATATAGACCTTGACTATTATGTTTTGATTAGATAGATTTTCTCTGTGTATAAAGATTTGTCCTTGTCTGCAATAAAAAAAACCTAATTTTGCTGAATGGCACCTGTAAATTTTCTACTGGATAAGCCAAATGTTGAAAAGTATTTAAGCTAAAGTTTATAGCTGTGCTTGGTGTAACAACTGAAAATCACATTTGATGGAGCAATATACTAACTTGTTCTTTCTCTTTTACTGGGAATAAACCTTATTTGAACAATGAATATATGATTCCTAGTTCATAGATATGAACCTTCATGTGTTCATCATTTGTTTCTGACCATAATAGTATTAAACATGACCTCGATTAGACCATCTAAAAATTTATGAAACACAGAATGTATTTAACATCAACATACAACTAAATGAGACTAAAGGATGACTGTATGAAAAAGGATAAAAGAAAAGAATATTAATTTGGTTTCAAAACCAAAGATACAATGTCTTGGGAAGAAAAATAGAAGCTCTAAAAATATTTTTGTTTTTTATGAGCCAAGAATATACAAAGCAATCAGCATGGAAATATATCAAGATGATGTTTTATGAGAATGATGGTCCTTTTACAATGTACAATTTACAACTCTCAACAGTTCAGTAAAAAGTATTCCAGTATTATATTAGAAGAATGAAATTAGGACAAGAAGAATTTCCATCTCTAATGGTGAAGAAAACTACAGATATCCAAAGCAAGAGAATACTCACTAGGCAGCTGCACATTCCCCATCTAAATTTCACTGAATTTGATTATTTTTTATGTTAACTTTCTTTGTCTGTTTCTCAAATGTTTTAATGAGTTAAGCAATGTGTACTGAAAGCATAGTGGAAGAGTTAAAGTCTGTACAGATAAAAACTTGGGAGTCTCCAGGTAGATTAAGAAATGTACCCCTAATCCCCATGATAAAGGGGAAAAGAGAAAGGTTTATTTCAGTCACCACTGAAATTTCTGTGGTATAATCTTTCCCATTGATCTTCATGTTTAGATTTGAGAAGAAAAATCCAAGGTAGGTTGATCTTTGTGTTGGTGATTTGGTGATAATTTTATAATTTTTATAATGATTTGAATAATTCTGAATAAAATGCAAATACTACTGATGAGTAAAATTGTAGATTTTCAAACTTCTAATCTTGTTTCTAAAGTGATAGCTAATCATAGCTGTAAACAATAGCAATGGAGCCAAAGGCACATAAAGACATTTTTAATCCAGAGCTATGCACTTTATCTCCTTTATATGTGTATTCAGTGTGGAAAATTCCACCTATAATATATATTTTAATATGCTTGTGTATATATCATAGCATCCATGCACATGTATGCAAAAAGCCCAAATTATGCACGTACATCTTGCCATAAAGACAGACGCAGTAGAAGCACATATAATAAGCAGATAACATATGGTTGCCATGGACCACAGGGTAGAAATTCTCTACCGGTACCATGAGGCAAGCCATCTCAAGAGGAATTTCATATTACAATTGCCATGTATAGTATGATTTACTGAGGTTTAAGGTTTAGAGATTTATTGAGGTTCAAGGTTTAAAGAACACACAAATGTTATAGGAGAAGTGATGTCCCCAGGCTATGATACATCAGTCCTTGATCAGTAAAAAATCAAGAACAAGCTACCTTAAGATTATTCTTGAAATATGTCTGGGGTTCACAGAACATAACCTACTCAAAATCTTACTAAGGGATCTGCAACCCATCAACATGCAAATGGCAACAAGTCCTCTCTCTCATCAGAAGAAATTGAAAATGATTGACCATTGCTGTGATTTAGAAGCTGTATTTGAACATGCAGCATTCATGACATCTATGGGGAGCTAGGGTACTGTGGCTGCTTAGTAATGATTGTCATTGTTCCCCTTCCTTTCAGTCTAAGAAGTCGTTCCTACTCCCTGTTTCTTTCCAAAACAATTATCCTCATTGCACTTACATCAATCTGACTCAGGATGACATCAATGATGCTCCCAACAACTATGAGAAAATCAAAGACATTCCAGGGGTCTCCAAAGTATCCCTGGAAAAGAAAGAAGAATGTAAACTCCAAATTAATAGATTAAGCTGGAATATAAGACAAGGTAGGAATCTTTGCTGAAAGCTTTCCAGTTCAAGAATTAATGTTGAACCTTTTGGTTTGTTTGACCTTATGAAAACAAAGTAACAGATATATGGACCACACAAATAGTCTTTTAGGACCATCCTCACTGAAGATGGCCTGTGTTACTCTAAACCAGGGGTGTCAAACTCACGTGATTTATCGGGACTTTTTTCCCCTTCACTAAATCGGGCAGGGGTGGGGGCAGGGCCAGCACATGATGCATCCAGCTTGCGGGCCGCAAGTTCTAAAACAAGATCAGGCTGACTTTCTGACAAAAGTTGTGATGCATCGATTCTCACTCACCTTAGCCTTGAAAGCTATCAGTTTAAGAATCATCTCAATAGTAAAGAGGATGGTGAAAACCACATTGAGGATATTTGAGAGCTGGTTCATCATGTCTGATTGCTTATAATGCTGTAGAGATAGTTGAAAAGCAGACTATTTAGAAAACATGTGCTTTTTTAAAAAGCTTTTCATTAAAGACAGAGTTTTATCCACAGTCACTTTGCTTGCTTTCTCTTTGTTTACTTGCTTACTCTCTCTGTTTGAAAATAGTTAGATTGGTACTAGATGATGAATTCTGCTCTTGTACCCTAACTTATCTTTCCCCTACATCTTATTGTCTGCTATTCCTATTGACATAATGGCAATGAAAAACTACTGCTCTAGTCAACAAATAGAAAACAACAAATAGATGAAGAGTATGGGTGTGGGTGTATGTGTGCGTAGCTTATAAATAATGAAGTTTTTGATGGACACATTTAATAAACAGTGAAATTTTGTCCACAGACTTTCACTTTGGAAAATTAAACCTCACAGACTGCAGGATTAAGAATGAAAAATATAGAAAGTGACCAAGAGAATACTGGGCAAATAACAGTCTTTAACTATATCATCAGTGTCACAGTTTCAGCTGAAGTGCCTTGCAATTAGCAAGGCTTACATAAGGGGAAAATGGAAAACACACCACTTTAACTTCAAAGCAGATAAATAAGTTCGGTGCTCTCAGTTATTGGCTGGGATGAGGTAAAAGTTGTATCATGTGGACATGAATTTAAAGCATGGCTAGCAAAGCATCTTCAAGATACAATTAGTGAGCATATGGATGAATCCTGTGTTTCAGTTTTCCTTCAACAAGCAAGTCTGTCCCAAAATTTCATAGTTCCTGCGACTGCCACCACCACTCCCTAGCTGAAGAGGAGTTCTTTCCATCCATACCTGCATGCCCAAGCAGATGGTGTTCAGTGTGATCAGGAAAAACATGAGGTACTCAAAGTAGGAGGAGGTCACCAAATACCAGATCTGGTATTGGTAAGGGTTCTTGGGAATGTAACATCGCAGAGGCCGTGCTTTCAGGGCGTACTGGACACACTGGCGCTGGAATGAGAGGCAAGACAAGATGTGAAGAGGACAGAAAAGAACAGGCTGTATTTACTGATTATACTTGCCTCAATTTTCTGATCAGCAACACCAAGTGTTTATTGTGGCTTGTTCTCTTCATAAACACAATGCTTAAATAGCTGAAAACATGTTATTTATTTAATTATATTCTAGTGTACATATGTATTTGTTAAGAGTTATATCCCATCTTTTACCCAAGAGCATAAGAGTCACCCTTTACAGATAGTCCTCGAATTATGACCACAATTGAGCCCAAAATTTATGTGGTTGTTAAGTGAGACATTTGTTGTGTGAGTTTTGCCCCATTTTATGACTTTTCTTACCTCGGTTGTTAAGTGAATCATTGCAATTGGTAAGTTAGTAACCCAATTGTTAAGTGAATCTGGCTTTCCCATTGACTTTGCTTGTTAAAAAGTCCCAAAAAGTGGTCACATGACTCTGGGACACTGCAACCATCATAAATATGAGTCAGTTGCCAACCATCTGAATTTTGATCATATGATTATGGGGATGCTGCAAAGGTTGCAACTGTGAAACAAGGTCATAAGTCCCTTCTTTCAGTGCCATTGTAACTTTGAACAGTCACTAAATGAACTGTTGTAAGTTGAGGACTACATGTATTTTATCCCCACAAGATCAAACCTGTGAGGTGGGTTGGCTTGAGAGAAAGAATGACTAGCCCAAAGTTACCCAATGAGTTTCCATGGCTAAGAGGGTGTCTGAACCTGGATCTCCCTCTTCCTAGTCCAATTTCTTGATCACTACATTACTGTGGCGACCTCTCATATGGAGACCCTCACGCTAGCTGCCTTGAGCTTCCAAAACATGGGCAATATATACTCCACGTTTGTTCTTCTTTTCTGGAAAGAGAACATTTGTGGGCTTTTCTACAATTTTATGAATTTGGCTTGCATTGGCATGAAGGCCTTGTGTATAGTATGCAAATGGACATTAGTTCATTAGTGAACTAATGATGTTACCTAGTTTGGTAATGAAACATCCACAAGAAAACAACCAAGCTAAGAGAGCACCAAGAACCCCATAGTTCAATCCTGAGCGACAAATACTCTCTTCTATCAGGACATTCTTCATGGAATGCCTTATTTTAAAGGCAATTAATTTAATCAACAAATATCCATTCAATTCATATTAATGTATTTTTCTTCCCCCTACCCCATTAGAGTATGCACATCTTCAAATGTGTCATACATACAAGGGTGGTGGTAGGAATTTTTAGGACTCATTTCAGCTAGAATTGGCATTATAAGGACATTGACAAAATAAGGAAACTAAGCAATACACAGGATTAACTTATGTGGTGTATGCATGTACATTGCCCTCACATGGACAGTAGTTATTTTAAAATTAGGATTGCCTTCTTTTCACATACATTCAGTAAATTGAATAAATAAATGAATGAGCCAGAAACTGTGGAAATATTTTATGCAGCACTGTTATAGTCCAAAGCAAATATTTATGGCAGGAAGAAGAGGCGGCCACACATTTTTGAGTTTACTTGATCATAGCCAACCAAATTTTCTTTCCTGCTTGAATAAGAAAAGTTACAGACTGCACAGAGCTGCTATACTCAGATTCTTTTATAATTCCCTTATTCGCATCAAATACAACAGAAATTTTCATCGTGTAATTTCAAAGTTTGCAATATCTAAAATTTCTGACTGAACAATGTAACACTACTATATTAAGAATGAAAACTCCAGCACCTAATTTTGAACTATGCCCAACTAATATCTTTCCAACTGTTGATGACACATGATACCACAAGGCAAGCATTACCCCCTAAGTACCATACGTGATACATATGCAACACAAGTACAAAAGAGGGAATCAAACTTGCCATACCTGGTTTTTGTTCAGTTCACAATTTTTGTACTCAGTTTCACCCTGCTCCTGGAAAGTTACAATGATGAAACCTACAAAGATGTTCATCATAAAAAAGGCAATGAGAATGAGATAGATGATGAAGAAGATGGCAATGCCCATACGATAGTTGTATATAGGGCCCATATCTTCAGCGTGCGTATCAATTGCTTTATATAACAGTCTGGAAAAGAAAGGATAGAGATTCCAAATTAATTGACATAAATAATTGAGCTTTCAAAAAGTTCAATCTTAATGGGTTTCTAAATAATTAATGTAATGATGAATATATGTACATCGGTATCACATAATTTACCAAAACAGTCCTGTGGAGGAAACACATATTTTCAATGATCAATCCACAATAAGATAATCTTTATTCCAATTATCTCTTTGGTTTTGATAGGAACAAATAATATAATTGCTATGCTTAAATAATGCCTGAACAGTAATTTATACACACTGGTAAACATCATTAGTGATGTGCCCAAAGCTTCCCCTTTCTGCGCCATTTTGCTTATCCCAGGGATCTCCAACCTCGGCAACTTTAAGACTTGTGGACTTCAAATCCCAGAATTCCTCAGCCAGCATAGCTGGGAGTTGAAGTCCACAAGTTTTAAAGTTGCCAAGGTTGGAGACCCCTGGCTTACACAACAATAACTAGGACAAAAGGAAACAGTGGTATTCCATATGATTCCACTAAGTCCGTTTTCCACAGCTGATGGGACTATATCGTGGGCACTTGCCACATTGGCTGGGAATTCACAGAGCTGAAGTCTATGGGTACCATGGTACTTTTTGAGGATACCATGATAGAGATGAGTAGTCTAAATACTCCCCCACCCCAATATATACACACATACACACTTTTTCTCCACGGTTGCTTTTGTACTCACTGAGGCCATCCTTCAAAGGTGGATACAGTGAAGAGAGACATCATAGCTGATAAGACATTGTCAAAGTGGAATTCATTGTGCAACCACCTCCTTTCTTTTTCCACAACCTGTGTTGGATCAGCATCAACATACAAAATGAAGTGTCCCCTGGGATGAGAATCCATATATTAGCTACAAAGAGCCTGCATCATTAAGTGAGCATATAGAATATAACGGTGAGGACTACTCAGAAATATTGTAAGCAATTTTGTTCAAGGGATGTACACTTCCAATTAAATAGGTATAATATTGCAGCCTTAATTTTATTTCCGTTGAACCAGCTACTTATTTTTGGCCTTCAAAATACAATAGTAAGGAAATTTTTTCTTTCAGTGGATCATTTATGACTAATTTATCCATGGTTCAATTAATATTTTATATTTTCTTAATATCACAATGCAAGAAACAGCATAAAGATGGATTCTGCCACCTACAGTCAATAAAGCTTTCAGAAACAAATTAACTAGACAGTAAAAACTAGCTACTGAAAATCCATTATGGAAAATTAAGAAAATATATTTTATTTATTTAGAGAAAATTCAAATAATTATTAGCCTACATTGTATTTGTTTAGTTGTATAATAACAATTCCAAATTGTTATTATTATTATCATCTCTTTTATTCATTAAACATGATACTCAGTCAACTGAACATTTAAAATTGTATCACAAATATAACTGACTGGCGCTAATGGTTGATATGGGTTGCTGCCAGCATCCTAGGTATTAACCAAGTGTTTTCTTAAGATGTACGTTGTTGTTGTTGTTGTTGTTAAATTTGGGCTTCTCTTTAGATATATTCTGAGAGCTCAAGGAATAGGAGGAATGTTTATAAAATTTTAAAATCAAAATCTCACAGAAAAATAAGATGTGAATCTTTCTAACTATATATCTCAAAAGTGTTTAAATGTTAAATTGCTTTGTGCCTAGAAATGAAAGGGAAGCTATAGGATAACAGCAGGCAGAGTGGGGAGTGGGGGTGGGCAGAGTTAAATGCATCATTAGCTTAGAGTCCTTATGTTCCCACAAATGGTAGGAATCTAACCCTTCCTGAATTCTGTTGACCTTTATCTGGTACCAGTTTAGTGTTGAACTTTGGTTGGCTAGATACTTGTGTATGGACTTGAATGAATCTTCTGTGCTGAAACTTAATGGCTGGTCCTGATCCTTTGCACTGACAATCTCCTTGAATTTGACCTTCAGAAAGAATCATGTTGTAATGATAGTTTCTGCAGTGAAGAAAAGAATAATATACAACCAAAGGGAGGCATACCTGCATTCTGATTCGGTCATCTTAGTTATATCTGTACAGCTGTAGAACTTCCCCTATATTTAAACAGAAACCAAAATAATTATTGTGTTGGTCTTACCTTATAGAGTTATAGTGTTTCCCAGATTATACTAGTTTTGACCTGTCTTAAAAATGAACATTTCCTACTACAAATGGATCAAAGATAAGTTTTGTTCTCAAAGAGGAGATGGAAACTCCTAAAAGAGTTTACTGTCTTTTGACCATGCTATCATACCAAATAGTAATAGCATTGAAAGAGACTAATATCTTTCCAGTCTTAATTACAACTGGATGGTGGGGGGGAGAATGCTAATATTATTGTAGTAGATCTTCCAAGCATTAGTATTTGCAGGCTAAATATTAGCATGTGGACTGTTACGTATACCCCTAGAAGAGTATATATTATACCTTTGCTTCTTGAGCTGCATTGGCTGCCAAATAGTTTCACGTCCAATTCAAGGTGCTGGTTTTAACCTTTAAAATCTTCATGACATGGGATCAGATTGTCTGAGGGACTGCCTCTCCCAGTTTTATCTGTCCAGCCTGGCAGAGAGAACATACTGTGGATACCATCTGCCAGAGACCTACATTTGGTGAATCCCAGGTATCTCTGCCATGGTGCCTGCCTTCTAGAACATTCTTCCCCACACCAGTATTAGATCAGCTCCATGTTTTGATATTCCAGAAGTCCCTCAAGGCCTATTTTTGCCATTAGTCTGAGGGTCCCAGCAACTGAAGACCTGTTTAGATAGCTCCATATTGAGGTTGGATGTATTCATTCTTTTTCTTCTTGGGATTTGCATATATATTTTAATTTATTTTTAATTTTATATTTTTAAATTTATTTTTATTTATTATTGTACACTGCTCAGAATCAGTTTTTGTGAGTTGGGCAGCTATATAAATTTTATTAATAAACACCAGCTGCTCTTTCATGTCTTCAGTTGCATAGTCCTGTCCAGGTTGTAAGCTTTTGATCAAAGTTATCCTTGTATTCTGTTCCTAGCTGAGTATGGCTGGGAAAGCTGTAATCCCAGTACTTCTTGAAGGCATCACACTGAGACAAGTGGAATAAACTCAGAAAAACTGGATTACTGAGTCAGCAACCTAAATCAGTAATGTCCAAGAAAGTTAAAAAAAACAGACCAACTCCTCCCGCAAAAAAACCCCAGTTATCCAGTTTGTGCCAACAAATCCGCATGACATGCCTGTGAAATAGGACAAAATGAGAATTAATTCTTAGAAATACTTTTACCTTGAAGAGCTGCACTGCAATGCAAGCAAACATGAACTGTAGCAAGAAGGTGACAAGAACAATGTTGCCAATGGTCTTAATAGCCACAAAAACACACTGGACCACATGCTAGAGAAAAAAGGGGAGTGAGAGAGAGAGAAAGAGAGAGGGATTGTTTTAGTTTATCTGTTCGATCATCCAATGTCCCAGTGCCCATTAAGATATTTTTAAATCCGATATTCACAGTTCCAGATATCTGGAGTCTACCAGCTTCGGTATAAATGTATGGTATAAAGGTATAAATGTATGCCATAGTTCTACTTCAAGTATTCTAATAGCTTATAAATGGCATTCAAGAGTTAGAAATAAGGACATATCATACTTTTTCCTTGTTTATGTCAGGGTGATGTCAGGGTGATGCTTACTTTCAGTCCCTTTGCTCTGTTAATAGCTCTCAATGGTCTCAGTACTCTGAGCACCCTCAAGATTTTCACCACCGAGATGGTACTGGACCTGTTGAAGAAAATGGGAAAGATTCTTTATTATGCTTTTGCAACCTTTGTGGTGACATCCAGAGTCCTGCTCTCAAAGATATTGTGTGCTTAGGAAGATATGACCTTGATGTTATTTTTAGGAAGGGCTTGGGGCATTCCTGGAATAGGAAGTGAGGCCAGAGAATTCTACATGGCTGCCTAATTCCCAGCATGCCTTGTGAAAACTCATCAGAAGAGAACTCCATGAAAGACATGCTTCAGGTCAGGCATAGCTATACATTCGTAACATTTCCCCCACTCCACCTCAGAACTCAGCTCTGCTGTCAGGAATTAGATAACATCAAAAATCTTCAGGAAGTGATGTGACAAATAAAAAGTAGCTTTACTGCAGAAAAGAAAGAAGTACATGCACAAGATCTACCTACTTTAGGACTTAGAAATAAATTTCCTCTGATCTGTGTGACCAACCCAGATTGGATCCTGAAACATTATTTTGGGACATTATTCATCTCATGTAGAAGTTGGACAGCAAGTTGTTCTTAAGCCTTTTTCTCCCATACGTTTGCATCAACTTCTAGCCATTCATTTCTCAGCCTTGAGATTGGAGTGCACCTGCTCTATGTTTACACAACAGAATTGCTGGTCTCAGCAGGTCTGGTTCCTGTCTTGCTAATTGTATACCTGATTTCAGATAAGGAAATAGCTATCAACTTTAAGTAGCAAGACAGGGACAACATAGGAACGATAAGCTGTCACATTCAAATGCCATCTCCAGAGTTCTCAGTCCAGACTACTGAGGAACAGAAGAATCCAAAACATTGTTCAAACTGTAATACCTCTTCTATCCACAGCTACTGCAATCAGCCACTGTAACTATGAGAAATCTCTGAAGGAAATTTGAGTAAGTAAGCAGGGGAAAAAAGATCAAAAGACCAATTTTACATCTGTAAAATTTTCAAAGTCTTTGCATAACCAGCAGTCAGTTGGATTAAACTATCAGTGCTAAATATACTTCTAGTTTTCAATTTGATTTCTTTTTTTCTGGCTGAAAGGAAGGATAAAAATAGCTTTCTAACTGTCAATATTTTGACCAACATTGGCTGTAAATATCGCTATTAAGGAACATCAGTCTTCCAAGTCATGAAGTTCTCAGTTAATAAGCTGTGGTTAACATGTTTGTATAAAATAATAAATACATTTTGCATTTTCAGAAATATATTTTAATATTCCTATATTTTATATTCAAAGTAGTTCTTATAGTGCAGCAGTAAGTAGCTTGGTGCCCTTTGGGTGTCCTCAACTAAATTTTTCACAATCTCTTGCCATTTGCCATGCTATCTAGTTGTGGGAGAAGTTGCTCCAAAGTATCGGGAAGATCCAAACAAATGTACTTTACAAATATTTTTACAAACTCTCCTGAGTTATTGGATTGCTATAAATGGTGCATGGTCTACAAGAAATCCCTGAATGTCCTATTGCAGTGATGGCTAATCTTTTGAGCACCAAGTGCTCGAAGTGCGTGTGTCCAAAGTGCTCCCGCGTCCATCCCCAAAATGCAATGTGCATGCATCCCCCACAAATCTGCCTTGCCCCCTGCATGCACTCCATCCCTGCACATGCGCATGCATGCCCGCATACACCCCGCTCCCCATGCATGCATGGCAGAGACCCAAAGACCATCTGGCTGGCTTGTGTACATGCATGGTGGAGCTGAACTGGGGTGACGGCTCATGTGCCCGCAGAGAGGCCTCTGTGTGCCATCTCTGGCATGAATGCCATAGGTTCACCATCATGGACCTATTGGAAGCCTTGCCTGTCTGTGATCCACTTACTCAAGTCTCATGGAGATGAGTGACACAACAACTACAAGCAAATCTAAAATGTTGAAAGAATTACGACAGAAGGATCCCTTGTGAAGAAATGCACCATAAGTAGTCATCTGTAGGAAAGAGAAGATCCAATTAGCTTTGATAAATCTAGCATTGTGTTTCTTTTTTCTATCTGAAATTCAGATGACCTTTTGGAAAACTATCTACTGTTACACACAATGAAACAGAAATGAGAGGATGAAATAAACTCAAGAGAGTAATTAAGACTAGAAGATAACTGTATTTGTAATTAATAATGAAGTGTTGATGGCAGTAAGAGGTCCAGCCCATTTGTGGGGTGCCACAGGGTTTGGCCCTCTCTCCCATTTAATATCTATATGTGGCCACTGAGCAAGGAGTTCCAATGGTTTGAGGTGAGGTATCCTCAATATGCTGATGACACCCAGCTTTATGTCATCACCATATGCCATCTCAGAGCTCTTGTTGATGCCCTGTCTCAGTGCTTGAAGGCTGTAAGAGCCTGGATGGGGCACAATCGGTGTCCCAATGCTTAACCCAAGCAAGGCTTTGGATATTTGGGCCTTCTGGTGCAAGGGTTTTCCACCTTTGTTCCTAGATGGGGTGGTATTGCCTCAGGTGTACCCACTGCACATTCGGGTCTTCTTGAATTGACTTTCTAGCTCCTGCTAGAAAAGCAGGTGGAAGCCATGGCTAGGAAGGCCTTTGCACACCTTGAGATTGTGTGACAGTTATGCACATTCCTGGACCAAGAAACTCTGCTCACATTCATTCATGTTCTTATGGCCTCCCATCTGAATTATTACAATGTGTTCTGCTTGGAAGAGCATTCAGAAGCTTCTACTTATGCAATTATATGGGTAATAAATTGTATCAGATATTCAACACATGTAGCACATTACATTGTGAGCTTCAATGATTTCCAACATGTTTCTGGATGCTATTCAAGGTGCTGGTTGCCACCTTAAACTCTTTCATGGCTTGGGACTAGTTTACCTAAAGTGCTATCTTCTCCCAGTTGTTTCTACCCATCCAGTCCAGTCTAGCAGGATGACATGCTCTGGGTTCTTTCAGCCAAGGAATGTCAGCTGTCACTAGGAGGTGTACTTACTCTGCCACCTAACCCTAAACCAGACCTGCCAACCCCTGATAAAGGAAAATCTGGAGACCCATGAAAAAAAATCTGGAGATTCTACAAAAAATAGTGAGATTCACGGTCACGTGAATAACTAACCAATCAGAGCGTGTTATATCCGGTGGTAGAAAAAGCAAAATGTAGGTGCCAGAGTGAAAAGAAATGTGCTTTATGTATATATCGCTGTATGGTAATATCAATATTGTGTGATCTGAGAAGTGGTGTCATATCGTCATGTTGTTTGTGTCAGAAATCAGATTTATGCGCGTATAAGCCGACCCCCAAATTTGGAAAAAAAAAAAGTGTTTTAAATTTGGCGTGAGATTGAGGAGCCTTGTCATGAGACCGTGAGACATGCCAAAAAATCATGAGACTCACGGCAGAACCATGAGAGTTGGCAGGGCTGCTAAACCATCTTTGAAACATTCTTTACCCTATTGGTCTTTTATAAGGCCTTGTAACCTGATTATAGGCCCAGACTGTTAAGGACTCTGTTTTTTATTTATATTAATATCTACAGTTATGATTTTTCTTGGCTGCTACACATATTTATTTATTTTTTGTATTGTGTTTGTATTGTGCTTGGTTTTTCACTGCCCAAAAGGAATTAAGATGGGCAGCCATAGAAACAGAATAAAGAAATATCCAATCCTTCCAACATCATTTTGAAAGAGAACAAGTCAACTCACCTTTAGAATAATTTCCACCGTAAATACAGAGGTGAAGCCAATGTCAAAATATGACAGAATCTGGAGAGGACCCCCCACAAAAAAACAAAAAGTTATTTTTGTCAACAAATGCTATTGCAATTCTCCCAAGGCTCACACCAAACTCTAGAAAAATATGTGAAATGAATCGGCAACAGATAAAAATATCCACATTTCTATTTACTTAAAATAAATTTGTTAGATCTTAAAAGAGGTATAAAACAAAGTTTAATTATGTTAGTTTCTATAAAGCCTGCAATATGGAAAAAAGGACCAGAGAGGACTGTCACATTAACTATATAACAATTATTACTGGACACTTTTCCATCAGTAATGTCAAGCATTGCTCCTAAAATTTTTTTTTCAATGTTCAGACATTTTAAAATAAAGTTTATTCATGAAGGTGAATATTTTTATTTTACATGTATTATTTTCTTTGCTTATTGGTATGTTAAGCAACTCATTGATTTTTTTTCTTTTTAGGCAACTAGATAATTCATATATTTTATAACTCAGTTTATCTTGGCAACAAATGATTTTAAACATGCTTTGTGTTAATGAGAATATGTTTCTCGTAGATACACAGAACTGAACGTCTATGTTTGATAGCAGAAATTGCTATCATTGCCTACATATCTAGTGGCACTTCATACATGCAAATTTGTCTCTTATTTTGATCTATTTTGCCTACTTATTCTCTTTGACATATGGCTTTCATTCTTACCAATTTACATAGTACCATTCACTCTTGCATGTAATCACAGCATAAATGTACAACTTTTTAGTGCTATATTTCCATATTTTTGCTTTTGTCTCATCCCCAGGCCATACATATCTTTAGCTGTACAGTTGTTAAAATAATGTTTTCTCCCTTATTCCAGTATTACCCAAGGGTGCGTTAAGGTATGTACAGTTTGCTCTGCTTTGTTACCCAGTAACTTGGAGGGAAGTCAAGCAATGCAGTCACCTGAAGCAGTGGCAGGATAGTGATTGGCAAAGGGGACAACAAATTTCACAACAGCATTGTTCTTCAACTGATGGATGGTAAAATATCAGTTCAGCATCATGGAGGGGACTCAAGAGGAAGCTACAATGCATGCAAATATTTCATGGCTCTATCTGGATCAATCTTGCCAACCTGATGTTTTCCAAGTTGTGTGTTGAGATTTTAGCTTCTCTAATTCCAAGACAGCATTCTTGGGATTGCTATCATAAACCATTGGATAGTACCAGGCTGGGGAAAGATAGTCTACAAGCAGTCACATTTACCATGCTAGTAGTACAAAATGTCATATCTTTTTACCTGATTCCTGAATGAGTCCGCTCGAATTGGATCTTCTGCTGCCAATGAAATACTACTGAGCAGGATAAAGAGGAGGATAAAGTTGGTGAACCAGGTGGCATTGACAATTCTATGGCACAGCACCCGAATCCTGGAAAGAGTAAGGAATGAGGAGAAAAAGAATTAAGTATATATTGTTTAAGCTGGTATTCTGATCAAAAGACATCTGAATGAAAGGTCATATATGAACAGAGGAAGAGGAACATGCTAAGAGCAGACCATTTACTTAATTTGCATATGGGCAGGCCTTGGATTTTATGCTGCTTTCTGGCTTACTTTTCTTTAAATTCCCATAAAGCTTGCATTATCATTTGGGTGTTTCCTGGGAATTCAGTCAGAGGCCACTCTGGAGCCTTCAAAAGAGGATCTGAGTGGCTGGAAGTTATCTCCCTTGCCTCCCTTATATTACTAGATAAGATGTAATTTCTGAGTATTAAGCAGGGAACAATGTTTACCAGATTGCAATTTATTTCATTTGTATTTATTATTCAGCCAAAAATAAAGTGATGGCCGTGGGACAGCCAGCTGATCTTTTATTTGTATTTTAATCCAGTTCAGAAAAGGAGTGACAATAGGAGTTGTTCTGTCTTACAAGTTTCTTAAAGAGGAATCAGAGTTGTACAGTATTAAAATTATGTGTCTGATTAACTACCAATAGGTGGCTGCTCTCTTCCTAGAATTACTATAAGCTCAATGGTAGGATTCAATATTTTTTACTACCAGTTCTGTGGGAGTGGCTTGGTGGGCATGGCAGGGGAAGGATACTGTAAAATCTCTATTCCCTCCCCACTCCAATAACCTGCTTTCCAGCTCCGTTCTACTGTGCAGGGCAACAAAACAAGACCCAGCCGATCAGCTGGGACTCAGGAGGCAGAGAATAGATGGGGGCAGGGCCAGTCAGAGGTGGTATTTGCTGGTTCTCTGAACTACTCAAAATTTCAGCTCCCGGTTCTCCAGAACTAGTCAGAACCAGCTGAATACCACCTCTACATAAGATTTTGACCCTTATGGGAGTGACTAAAGTTCTCCTTGAAATCCAGTTGACCTCCACCTTGCTGGTATTTCGGAGAGTCCTGAAGACCAGGGTCTTCACCCAGACCTCTGGGGAGGGTGACTGAAGCCTCCTTATGTGTAGTATGGATTTGCTTGTTTGTTGCCTGGTTTGTGCCATCTTTTATTGTTTTATTATTCTGTGTGTGGGTTTTTTCTGTAAAGTGCCCAGAATTTTTTAAGAGTCAGGAAGTGTAAAAAATTAATTAATTAAATAAATCAAATAGTAAATATAAAGCAGAGTCCATGCTTTGATTGTTGTATTAAAAATCATAACCCTCTCAATCCATTTTATATTGTTGTGACTGAGAATTTAATACCCTGATTTGCTAAGTTCAGGGTTCACTGTTACGTAGGTTAAATTGTATTCCTCTGGTTCTGAGCCAATGATATGATGTATATTAAAAAGGAATTCACTCAGAGGCCAGCCTTTGATGCTAGAGATTGGAAAGGCTGAAAGGGCAACGAAGCAAAGAAACCAGCAAAGAAACACCTTCATACAAATAGGCCAAAATTAATTGGGTGATCATCCATAAACTCCTCAGCTGTTTCAGATGTTAGATCTGACTGCTTTAAGCTGCCATGTTGTATAAGAGGCAGAAAAACTGTCATGCTAAGAGCACCAAGCTGTTCAGTAATATATAGCATATTTATAACATAACTCTTCCTATCTGTGTTATACTGAGATGAGAGATATTGCACCTTTGTTATTTCTGTCTTCAAAACTTACACTCTCCATTTTTGATAGAAAAACATCAAAAAGATGAAAATTAAAATATCATTTGAGAAGTAAACATGTTACAAGGCATTCAGTTCTCCACCTTCAGTACTTTTAATGGTTGCAGTAATAGCTTTGATTATTATTCATACAGAGTTGGAAGACCAATAAGTTTGTTGAGAAGAAAGAAGGAAAGAAGGAAGGAGGGAGGGAGGAAGGAAGGAAGGAAGGAAGGAAGGAAGAAAAGAAAAAAGGAAGAAAAGGAGGGAGGGAGGGAGAGAGGAAGGAAGGAAGGAAGGAAGGAAGGAAGGAAGGAAGGAAGGAAGGAAGGAAGGACACATACTTGTTGGTTGGGCTAAAGATGAAGAATGAACTTGCGTCAGGCATGGGTACTGCTTTTTCCTTTAACTGAAGCTCAGCTAGGGGACGTGGCCTAGGGCTCAAGGGGATTTCAGGTTCATCTTCCTCGTCATCTCCTGCAAGAAAATAGTTACAGAAAAACTTAATGTTCACTTTTTTTTCTGCTAGTAATTAATTTTAGATTTTAAAAAAGCTCCTGAAGGTTTTCAACATTATTTTTGTACTACTCCAACAACCATGTACTTTCCAGTCTTAGGTCCTACTAAGACTCAAGAACACTAATTGCCATGTTAGATAATATACTTAATACAAATACTTTCCTTCTTTTTTATTCAACATGTGATGGAATTGGCAAAAATAAATGGAATTGAAATCTTACCTGGGAAGTCTGCAGAAGGGTATGGATCCTTGATTTCATTGACATTTGATTCAAACTCATCCACTTTTAACTAAGCAGGAAAAAAATGAAAAAGAAAATTTAAGTGTTGCAACTCTGTTATAATATTGTTGAACAGTGCTACTTGGCTGAGACTAAGAGCAGAGCAAAAAAAAGAGGATTGATTGACAAGCAACCATATATCTAAATGGATGCAATTGAAATGGCTCTCAGGACTACTTTATACACATATGGACTTATTTGCGAAATCAACCATATGGTTTGATTTACATATGTCTTCGTTATATAGCGTTGAATGGTTGTTTTATTGAATAACATTCCATTACATAAAGCAGGGGTTCCTTTTTTTTTTTTTTTGNTTTTTTTTTTTTTTTTGCAATCGCATGCCCCTTTATGAAATCTCAATGATACACCTCTCTGAACAATCCAAACACTAAACTAAACACAAATGAACAATGAAAACAATACAAGGAAAGGTTGGGAAAGCTGAGTTTATGGTAACAATGGGAGGGAGGTAGACCTCAAACTTTGGGCAATCCTGCAATAAAATCTGCATGCTTTTAAATAAAAAGCAAAGGGACTTTGAATTTGCCCTCAATATTTGCCCCAATATTGTCACTGGAATGGAATAGAAATTGCATATCACATCTATTTTGGAACCAATGTTTCTTTTATTAATGATATTTTGTCACCCTCAATGTAAAATGATCGCTTTCTTTGGGGAAAAAGTGAATGAGAATTTCAGGCTCCATATAAATATCACACACAGAACAGGCCAAAGCATACACTCTGCTAGGGAGAAGTTCCTTGGAGATGGGCTCCAGTACGAGTCCAAAAGCTCTGAAGACAAAACCGCTAGTCCTGGTAGATTGGATCCTGAATGATGACTACCTTTTGTCCTTTAAGATCAATATACTCTCATTTACTGTTCTCAGTCATACCGTGATTCAAAAAAACAAGAGGGTAATTCAATCCCTGACAAATTTATTTCCCAGGAAAATTCATCTAATGGAAGTGGCAACTTGTAAATAAGTCTTGCAAGCTTTCTCGGTGTTACATTTTGTTAAAATGAGTAATTACAGTAATGGCTTTCACAAAATGCCTTTAACATTCCCAACATCAGATAAGCCTTGTTTTTCTTGCCTGCACTGGGAATAATGCCTCCTACTGGGAAAAAGTCTGGGACAGACTAAAAAAAAACCATGTAGGGCTAAGTAGACTCTGAAAAAAAAAATCTAGGGTTGTGCTGATTATTTCTGTAGAAACCTGATAGAGGATGAAAGAAACATTGGAATAAGTGTGAGAATGTTTAATGCGACATACACAGACTATATGTGTGTGTGTGTGTGTGTGTGTGTATATACACACACACACATACATATAGAAGCACACACATATGCATATATACACATATACATATATGCATACATATATATATATATATATATATATCTCCTTCAGTCTTCCTCGGGTATTATCCAACGTCATTGTAGTGCTGTTTAAAGTTGTAGCAACGTTTCAGCAGAATCTCATCTGCCATCATCAGGCTTCTGTATGGATGTGGGTCTACCAAGCCTCTGGTTTCAAATTCGAGGCTGGCCTATTTGATGGCTGGGAGTCTAGGTCCTGTGTTCACTGAGGACTTGGAGTTTGATTGATTGGGTGTTTCTGGTTTCTTCTGTCTGTTTTGTTGGCTTTGATTGGCTGGGCAACACTCTGTTCTGTGTTGGAGCTTCCAGTGGCAGCTTGGGCTTCCGTGTGAAAGGACGGCTGCTATCATTAGGAAGCCAGGTTTGCACCTGGGGTGCCTGGTGGGGGGGGGTGTTTGAGTTGGAGGCATCAGAAGGGAGTCTGTTTTGTGCTCAGGTGTTTGCTGGTTTGGTGGTGTGGAGATCTTTCTAATTGAGAGTGCAGGCTTCCAAATTGATTGACAGTTCTGCTGGAATCATCTCTTTTCATGTATGCTGTCAGGTCTTTTTTCAGTCTCTATGGCTTTCTTCTCTGATGATTCTGTGGGCTGGGGTTTTTCTCATAGTGGTAGGGTTTTAGTTGCCATTGAAAGTTGATGTTTGTGACCTGTGGTTTTCATCGTGTTGGACTAGTGAGGAGGTGTGTTCCAGCTTTTTTACTCTGCATTTTTGTGTTCATCTAGGGGGGTACTATTCTTCTATGGTCTTTCCAATGTTGTGCCAGGCATGAATGTACATGGAACTTGTATACGTGCCTTGGTTTTCCAGGTCAATTTTGGCTTTGGGGTTCTAAGGAATGGCTGCTATTTTTTTGTCTGTTTTTGAGGCAGTCTTGATGTGATGCTGTGTAGTATCTTACTGATTTTATCTGTAGTACCTCTATCTAGGCAAGACAGCTTGTTCATAGGTCTGTTGATCTTCTAGGTCTCTGTTATGTCTTGTGGTGTTTTTGTGGATCAATTGGTGATTTTGTTTTTGTGGAAGCCATTGGCTGTCAATACTTCAGTCAGGATGCATAGTTCAGTCTTTATATGTGTCTTATCTGCAGGCGTTTTGGTTCTGATAAATTAGTGTTTAGCCACGGAATTTATCTGTGCTGGGTGGTGGGTGGGATTGGGCGTTGAGGTAGCGGTTGGTGTGTGTTTTCTTCTGGTATATGGTGTGTCCCAGTGTGCCATCTGTTCTTTTGTAGATTAGTACATCTAGGAATGGTAGTTGTTTGTTTATTTCGTTTCTATGGTGAACTTGATTTTGGAGTGTGTGCTGTTTAGGTGTGTTAGGAAATTGTTTAGGTTTTCTTTTCCATGGGGCCAAATCACAAATGTGTCATCGATGTATCTTAGCCATAGTTTTGGGTTTGTGGGTGGCATTAGCCAGGGCTTTGGATTCGAATTCTTCCATGAACAGGTTTTGCAATGACGTGTGACAGTGTGGTGATCCATAGGGCTCCTTCAATTTGCTTGTATCTTTGTCCTTTGTATATGAAATATGTGTTGGTTAGGCAGTGTTCTGTGAGTCACCCGAGGTCTTTAGCTGGTTGGTATTTATTTTTGATGATTTCAAGAGTTCTTTTATCGGGACTTGAGTGAATAGTCAAGACCACGTTGAAACTTACAAGCAGATCTTCTTGTTCCATGTGTAGATCTTTTTGATCATTTTAAGAATGGTATGAGTTTTGTAACATATGAGCTGCGGTTTTCAGCATGGGCTGTAGTTGTTTTGCTAAAGTATTTAGTTAGGTTTTGTAATGGTGCTCTATGGAGCTGACTATGGGTCCGAGAGGTATGCCTTCTTTGGTGTATTTTTTGGGAGGCCATATAAGACAGAAAAATCTTCTAGAGGCCCCAAATTATACGGCCTCCCAAAAAACACACAGGAGTCTTGGTTCTGTGTTTATTGACTTGGAGTTTTGTTTGATTGGTGTTTCTGGTTTCTTCTGTCTGTTTTGTGGCTTTGATTGGCTGGCAACAAACTCTGTTCCTATATTGGAGGCTTTCAGTGCAGCTTGGCTTCGTGGTGAAAGGACAGCTATTATCTATTAGGAAGCTAGGTTTCATCTGGGTGCCTGGTGGGGGTGTGTTTGAGCTGGAGGTATCAGAGGGAGTCTGTTTGTGCCCAGGTGTTTGCGTGGCTTGTGGTGTGAGATCTTTCTATTTGAGAGTGCAGGCTTCCAAATGATTGACAGTCTGGTGAATCATTGGAATGGATTTCTTCGCTGATGGGGGAGGCTTTTATTTGGATATGGTGGTTTTTCTAGGTAGGTGGTGGGGTCAGTGTTTAGGGGTTTGTATGTGGGTCTTGGAGTAGGTTGGTTAACTTGGTTTGGTAGTCAGATGTGTTCATAACCACTGTCGCATGCCTTGTCTGCTGGTAGGATTATTATGCTGGTGTCTTCTTTTCAGGTTAAGTAGTGCAATTTGTTCTTCTTTGGATAAGTTGCTTTTTGGGTGGTTTGCTAGTGCAGAGGATGTTGGTGATTTCGAGTCTGATTCTGTTAGAGAATCAGCAGAAATCTGATTCTGAAATCTGAGAAATCCAGCAAGAATCATACCCAGAGAAAAATCATCCAGATGCCTAAGCTTTATGGTCTCCCCAAGATACACAAGAAGGAACCCCACTTACGACCAATAGTCCAGCTCCATAGGCTCACCTCTACAAAATTTAGCCAAATTTTCTCGCAAACAACTACAGCCCTATGCAGAATCCATCAACTCACATGTAAGAAACTCATTCCAGTTCATTGAGATCATAAAGAAACAAAACTTACAAACCCAGTGACTACTAGTGAGCTTCGATGTCATATCCTCTTCACCAAGTGCCTATAAAAAAAGCCTTGACCAGCCATCCAAAACAAATATAACCCCACACAAGTACATCCTTAGATCTTACCAACCACTGCCGAACCAATACATACTTCACCTACAACGGACAAAAATACAAACAAATAGAAGAGCACCCATGGGATCACCCTCTCACCTGTCAATCGCAAACCTCTACATGGAACACTTTGAAACACAAGCTCTAGAAAAATATGATCACAAACCCAAACTCTGGCTCAGATACGTAGATGACACCTTCATAATCTGGCCACACGGGAAAAAGAAAACTGAACAACTTCCTCACACACCTCAACAGCCTACACCCAAAATACAATTCACCATGGAAACAGAAGCCAACAATCAACTTCCCTTCCTAGATGTCTTAGTATAACAAATTCATCAATGGCTCCCTAGGACACACCATCTACAGAAGAAAAACACATACAACCGCTATTACGTGCACTCTCACACACCACCCAGTACCAGATCAATTCCGTAGCCGAGACACTCATCTCCAGACAAAATGCTTAGCTGACATAATCAACCACTTCAAACAACCGACTATCACACTCTACTAATGTACTAACAGCCATGGTTCCAAAAAAAGAAGATTACCGCACCTAATCCCCAAAAGAAACCCCAACCAAAAGCAAGAAGAGAACAAGAGAACGGCAAAGCCCTCCTCCCATATCATAAAAGGCATTACAGACAAAATAGCAAGATCCTCCAAAAACACAACATTAAAACAGCATTCTGCACAAACAGAAAAATATCTACCATCCTAAGAAACCCTAAAGACAAAATCGAGTTAGAAAACACAGGAGTATATGAAAATCCCTTGCAACTGCCTGCCCCCATACATACAATCGGACAAACTAACAGAAGAATAAGTGCACAACTGTGAAGAACACAAAGAACTCAATCAAAAAAGAGAACTGACCTCTTCCCTGGTCCAACACCTCAAAGCCACAGGACATGAAATTGACTTTAAAAATGCAGGAACTATCGCCAACCCGAACACTTCAACAGAATAATCAAAGAAGCCATAGAGATTAGAAAAACGCCCACAAGCATGAATAAACAAGATGATACCTCCCGCCTACCAACCATTTGGAAACCTGCCCTCATTAATAAACGAATACCTAACAATGAAGAATACATCACAGACCCACACCAACCAAAGTGCACACAAGATGCTACCACATTTTCACGTAGAAAAAAGACTCACACCACACAGAAGATGAGACATGACACAGCGAACCAGCAGCCATACCGCAGCAGACCACTTACCCCGCTTCAAACCCCTCTGACCCATACAAGACGAAACTGACACCCACCATGAAGATGTGGCACGACCACAAACACGAAGCCAAACAACAGGATCACAGCTCACCAGCTCAAATTCCGCAGCAACTAAGACTAACCTGAGCAAACCAAGCCCCCCTAAACAGAAACACCTCCAGCTAATCAAAACAACAGCCAACCCCCTACCAATCAGAACACAGCCAAACCCCCAACCAATGAGAACACACCCCACCCAATCAGAACACAGTCAAGCCCCACCCAATTCAAGTCACACCCCACTAGCAGTTAAAAGGAAGAAGCAGCTGCAAGCTCACACTTACTCTGAGAAGCACAGAGCCGAAGAAACAAGCCTGAAGATGATGAATGAGACTTCATCGAAACGTGCCTAGATACTTCCAATTTTACGTGGGAGAAAACCACCGAATAAATTATATATATATATATATATATATATATAATATATATATATATATATATATATATATATAATACTGAGGCTATATACACACATATGTGCAGCCTCAATATTATTAGATATTATTTATTTATTTAATTTTATTAAACAAAACTATAATTAAATGACAATGGATTTAACTGAAAAATAATCAAAACTAGGTAAAAGTTTGTGACCTTAGAAACTTTCATCATTAGGAGAAGTGAGTTGCATATAACAATATTGTCTGTTCTTACAAAAATATTCTTTTGTTAAAGAACATTTCCCTTCAAAAGCTGGATGCAAATACCTAAACAAATAAAGAAATGGCTAAAGAGATGAAATTCAGCACAGGTAGATGTCATCCTTGTCTGACCTTAGCTGTGGTGGGAATTCCTTCTCCCTTTGCTTTCTGTTCCAACTTCTTGGCCAACAATAGCTTTTCTTCTTCAGATTTCTCAGGATAACCTCTACAGAAAAGAGTCAAAGCAGCAAGGGCAAAGGGGAGAGAAGCCGGGTAGAATGGAGCAAGGGAGGAATATTAAAGAAGCGTAGAGTTACAACAGTTGACATAGAGCCATCTAGAACCCCAAAGGTATGAATGTCAGGAACAACAGCAGAAGGAAGAACTGACCTGGTCATTTTCTTCCACATCTTCTCTTCAGCTTTGGCTTTCTGAGCAGATGTTAATGT
This sequence comes from Laticauda laticaudata, assembly GCA_004320025.1. Lineage (NCBI taxonomy): Eukaryota > Metazoa > Chordata > Lepidosauria > Squamata > Elapidae > Laticauda > Laticauda laticaudata. Next base: position 41,342 of record BHFT01010383.1, read on the forward strand.
TTCTGCCTCAGCCAGGTTGTCCACAGCAATAGCCAGAAAGACATTGAGCAAGATATCTAATTAGCTAAGGAATTTTACAGTGTTGGATTTGCATCATACAGAAATAATGGATCAAGACTTCCACCATTCTTTGAAAGTTTCACTTGATAACATGTTACACCTAGTCAATTTTCTGATATCATCTAATCTGAAAAATTGAAAGAAAATCAGCGCTTAGGAAATGGATATTGCAAAATGTGGGATATGGTTCCTTTTGTTCAGGAAATCTATCTTTCCAAGTAGCTGAGGATCTGCTATTTATCTTAGTGGTCACTATATTTTGAGAAGGGCATTACTGCATTGCATTTTATGGCAATGTTTTGTAAGAATACCTTACAGTCCATCACTAGTCAAGTATTTAACTGTATGAACAGTGTTTAAAGAAAGGATACAATTCCCACATACAAACAGAACAATAAAATAAATGCAGACCAGCACACCAGGATAGACAGGCCCTCCATAAGCCATAATCCCATTGTACATAATAGAGGTCCAGTCTTCCCCAGTCAGGACCTAGAAAGGAACAAAATATTTTGAAAGTACTAGAAATAATCTAGAAATATCTGGCTTTCCAATAAGAGTGAATGTCTAAATCTCTATTCTGACCAAGGTTTATGGAGACATTAACAAACACACATTAGTCCCAAAACCCTTTTTTCTTCATTTCAACGACTGTGAATTTTAGTCATTCACAGCCCGTAATAAGTCTGAAACAGTTTGTAAATAATCCCTTGGAAGTCTGCCAAAGTCCTTCAGGATAAGCACACACCTTTATCTTCCTTGAAATGCTGCCAACAACTAAATGTCCAATTAGATGTGTGAGGCCAAAATGGAACACAAATTCAACATTGAGCTTCAAGTTTCAAACCAACCAGTATGAACAAAGTTGCTTCCTGCAAAGATTCCTGTTCTTTTGCTCCTTCTTTATGTCTTATGGGAGGGCAAATCACCTCCAGGCATTACTCCCGAGTCTCCCCTTTTGTCTTAACTGTTCTTCCCTCCTGGCAGCTCTGCATGCATGTGCACTGAGAACAGGCTCCCTTTGTTCCTTTGCCTCACTTCTGTCAGATTCTGGAGGCTCTGGAGTCAGCATATAACTTCCAGGTGGCCCTCGTCCCATCTCTGTATTAGATGCAGGATTCTTGTCCGGGTCCTCCACAGACTCCCAGACTGGTCCATGTTCCTCCCCACTGTCTGACTCTGCTGCTGTCTCCACAGGCTGCTGACAAACCACAACAATCTCCTTAAGCGCTATGGAGCCTGGGTTATTGAAGCAATTAATTATGTGTTCAACTTTAGCCATATTTCCTCTGGGATTTAGGAGAGATGATTTCTCATTGTTGGGAACTCCCACCTTGTCCCACCTCCCAGCTGCTGAATTTCTTCATTCTTTCCTATAGCCAAAGCACTGTTTGTTACTAGTCCTTTGCTCCCTCCTGCATAGCAGCCAGTTGGGTTCCCACTTTTTCTTTCTTCACAAAGGAAGGCAGGGAGGAATGAGGAGAGAAAAATCAATTGAGACTTACAATTGTCCAGAAATGTCATGTGTATTGCAGTCACATTTTGTTCTCTCTCTCTCTCTCTTGTCTGTCTCTCTGTCTCTCACGCACACACACACACTTTTGATCTCCTTCCATCCCTCCTCTCTCTCCCCTTCCCATGTTTCTCTCTCTCATACATATACGCACATACACAAACACACTGCCACATGTCCTACTCATTTCAGCAATTATTCCACAATCTACTTTCCTGATGGTTTACCCACTTAGACATCAAATTTATTTCAGAAATTGATTCTTTGTCTAAACAACCTTGACTTTAGCTGTACCTGGAAGACACTGATGAGAGCCTGAGGGAAGTTATCAAAGGTGCTGCGTCGTATTTCTGTATCATCAAAATCAAACCGCCCTCCAAACAGCTGCATCCCTAAGAGGCCAAAAATGACCATGAAAAGGAAGAGGAGGGTGAGAAGAGAGGCAATGGAGCGTACAGAGTTCAACAGAGAAGCCACTAGGTTGTTCAGCGAGGTCCAATACCTAGAGAAAAATAGAAAGATTATAAGATTCATTATCATATCAGAGAAAATTGTACACAAATCTACCAAGTTATCAGGCAGAGTAAGATAGGAATCTAGAAGAGTAAGATCTAAATCACTGCTCTGATCAACTACAGGTAGTCCTCAACTTTCAACCATAATTGAGCCCAAAATTTCTATTACTAAGACAATTGTTAAGTGTGTTTGCCCCATTTTACCTTTCTTGCTACAGTTATTAAGTGAACCATTGCAGTTGTTAAATTAGTAACACGGTCGTTAAGTGAATCTGGCTTCTCCATTGACTTTACTTGTCAGAAAGTCGTAGAAGCTTATCACATGACCCCAGGACTTTGCAACCATCATAAATACATGCCAGTTGCCAAAGCATTTGAATTTTGATCCCATGACCATGAGGATGCTGCAATGGTTGTAAGTATGAAAAACAGTCAAGAGTTATTTTTTTCAGTGTCATAACTTCAAATAGTCGCTAAATGAATAGTTGTAAGTCGAGGACTACCTGTATTATTACACCTGCCACTCATAGCTTATCTATTTACAGAAGAAAGAATCACAAGTTATCTCAATCCCTTATCTTCACAGTTGAGGATGGCCATCCAAGATTGTAGCTATTTTAACAGATAGAACGGAATATATTCAGTGTAGCTCCTTAGCATAGCACAATATGTACAGACTATTTTTGTCTGAGTCCTCCTATCAGCTCCCTTCCTTGGAACCTAGTGGAGATGGATGGGTATCTGAGGCTACCTGTTCTGAGGGGAAGGGGCAATATCAGTTCAGCCATAACAATAAGCCCCACGCTTTAATAGGTTGGAGTGGACTGGATGGCAAAATTGATCACTGTTTTCACACTAGGGATCTTTTAAATTGTGTATCTGTCCCAGATAATAAGCATATTTTATTATAAAACAGGAAGCATAAAAATAAAATTAACAACTTCATGATAAATTAAATTCTAATGTGTTTCAATAACAACGGTAATAATAAAACAGCAAATGAATCAAAATTAAGACTCTTCTCTCAATATTTATTTTATTAATTTCATCTCAAATGAGGTATGAAGATGCTGTAATCATCTTCCCTGGTCAGGATGCCCTGAAGAATGAATTCAGCAATTGAGATATCACTGTTCTGACCCTCAGTAATTTCAGCTGTAAGAAAAGTCAGGAAGATGCTGTTACTAATTTGTTCTTTTTTTAAAAAAAAAGTAGTCTAATCTTTCTTGAAAAAAATCCAATTTAGCAGCCACTATAGCTGCATCTTGTGGCAATAAATTCCCCCAAGTTATTTTTTACTGTGTTTTTTTCTTTGGCTCTATTAGATGGATCAATATGAATCAATTTTTTGGAGTACACAAGTTCTAAAATATAGGTATACATGGGCAAGGACTTAGGAATCAGAAGGAATCTCTCTCCCTCCCTCCCTCTCTCCCTCTCTCTCTCTGTAGCATCTGGATACTTTTGAATACAAAGACGCAGATCTAAGCCACCCTAAATGTCATATATCTTTTCATCACTGCCACTTTGCATACTGCTGAATTTTATACTGCTGGACAAATCAGAGCTCAGCATATATTTAAGGTGACTTGAGAAAAGAGGGATAACATGAACAAGTTTCAGTGTTAAGGATAATGAAGCACAATGTTTAGGATAATTCTTCAAAATATATGTGCTGCTGTTCCTAATTAAAAATCCAAGCTATAAGCCTTTAATTCTCATTCTCATCCCTTCTCTTTCTCTCTCCCTCTCTCCTCTCTCTCTCTCTCTCCAAACACATACACACACTATCTATCTATCTATCTATCTATCTATCTATCTATCTATCTATCTATCTATCTATCTATCTATCATCTATCTATCTATCTATCTATTCTTGCTAGAATATATTAATCTATTTACTCCAGAAATGTCGCTCTCAGCATTGACTGAGGGATGGTCACAATGTACACACTGAAAGTGCCCTCTAAATGGAAAATCCTGTGTCCTTGTGCATTCTCACTTCCTATTAAAAGAAAAAGACTTATGGAATAGCCCAAGGAACTAATTTTAGAAATACCTATAACATATGAATGGGATGTTTTTCAATAGCGTTCTTTCTCCCAGAGAGGAAACTCACTTAGTTATCTTCAAAAGTCTCAGCAGTCGAATGCATCGCAAGACAGAGATGCCCAGGGGGGACATGGAAGTGATCTCTACCAGGATGAGCTCCAAGATTCCAGTGCACACCACAAGGCAATCAAAGCGGTTGAAGAGAGACATGAAGTACTGGCGGATGCCCAGGGCATACATCTTCAGAATCATCTCCACCGCAAAGAGGGCCAGAAGTACTCGGTTAGCCACATCTGTAAGCAGAAAAGCTTCACTAAATGGACAGGGTATGTTCTGGCCATCAGGTGTTCCTCAAATGCTCACAGAGCCAAAACAAAGTCACAATGGCACTCATGATGATGTGACTGATGGTCTCCATTTTGTCATTTTGACTGTTTTTCACCGCACTCTGCAGATCCACCCACCAATTCTTCTTTGGGGATTAGAGTCCATTGAAGAGTAATCCCATCATGGGAAGACACATGTTAACATTTTTTTGGTCAAAAGCACAAGAAGATGTAGTAGAGATGAGAAGATTTATTTTAAGATAAAACTAAATGTATTGCTGGTGATGGGACAGCAAATAAATCAAAAGTGCTATGAGAAAATGGTTGCTAATGCATATGAGGCCAGTACATTGAAAAAAACCAATAGAATTTCATGAGAAGTTAAAGCTTGAACAGACAATGTCACACTTCCCCACTTTTAATCAGACATTAATACAATTGAGCGAATCCAGAAGTATTTCACGAGAAGAGTACTACCCTCCTCTGCTAGCAACAGAATACCCTATATTACTAGTCTTGAAATTTTGGGCTTGGACAACCTTGAACTATGCCACCTATGATCGGACTGAGGCAAAGTACACAAAATTATCTGCTAAATGTCCTACCAGTCAATGACTACTTCTGCTTCAATCGTAACAATACAAGAGCACACAACAGATACAAACTCAATATTAACCACTCCAAACTTGATTGCAGAAAGTACAACTTCAGCAACAGAGTGGTCAATGCCTGGAATGCACTACCTAACTCTGTTGTTACATCCTCTAACTCCCACTCCTTTAACCTTAAACTATCCACTATTGACCTCACCCTATTCCTAAGAGGTCTGTAAGGGGCGTGCATAAGTACACAATCGTGCCTACTGTTCCTGTCCTATTGTCCCCATTTATTCGTACCTGTTTCCTGTATTCTTACTCATGTTTACACATTATCTTGTAAGTAATTGACAAATCAATTAAATAAAATAAATAAATAAAGTAAAATCTAAAAAGTACTAAGAAACTAAATGCCCAGCTCACCTTGGGCATGGGTCAGCCAATCAGGTTGATTATGATGCTCGGTAGCTATGGAGATAGTGTTCAAACCCACAATCAAGATCACTGCCCAATAGAAAAATTTTGACTTAACAATTTCACGGCATTTTCTGCGAAAAAGACGGTTCCATCGTCGCCAGTGCCGACTAGAAGAGATTTAAAATGAGGATAAGGGCAGTTAGATCTATTTCCCCAAACCACTCTCTACAATGGAGCTCTGTAAAGCAAAAATATCTGAATCCCAGATCTTTGCAGTGTTTCTCAACCTTGGCAACTTTAAGACATGTGGATTTCAACTTCCAGAATTTCTCAGCCAGCCTATGCTGGCTAGGGAATTCTGGAAATTGAAGTTCACATGACTTAAATTTGCCAAGGTTGAGAAACATTGTCAAGAGAATCAGTGTTTTTACCAGGTGTGCTATAGCATCAAGTTTCAAATATGTACCATGGTACTTGCCCCCATTATTAGTGGAAAATATTTAAACCATACTTCCCTACAATGCTGTCACCCACAGGTATATTGGATTATGAACTGTATCGTTCACTTCTTCATCAAAAATATGCAAATTTTCCACAGGTAATGGTTTTCCAGAGATGAATTTAAAGAGCCCTTCAAAATGATTTGATTTATGTAATACGGAAGTATGGAACATAAGTTTACTTAGATTTTAATGCCTCTACTTACAAGAAGAGAATCCATTTATTCATGCCTTCAATCTCATATAGGCTGTCTGTCTCTGACCCACCTTCATCTGATGACCTCATTCCTATGAAATTTAAACACAGGTAAGACACCTGCAAATTAATTAATGGAGCTATTGTTTAGGTTACCACAAAATTTATTTACAGAACTAGAAATGTATGTTAATGAATATTGCAGAGTTCAACACCTCTGTTTAATGTATATATTAATTATTTTTATAATATCTATCAAAATCTATCTATCTATCTATCCATCCATCATCTATCTATCTAATCTATCATCATAAAAATCATCAGTCTCATAACAACAGCAATAGTTTACCTAAAAGACAACCACGGATATTTTCAAACACTATAACTTAAGCCATGGTTTTGTAATTCATTCTCATATATTTTTCAAACATCACCATTCTTGCTGCGTCACAGAATGCTTATATTGCCTAGTTAGGCGCTTTAACCAAGCAGCTTGTTTTGGAAGCTCCAGTAGTTTAGAAGCTTCATTGCAGAATGCTCTGGTCTATAAAATATATACTAACTGGAAAGCTATTTATTTCATTTGACTGGGCAATCCTGTACCTTCACCGCGTGTCCGGTCACTGTCCATGACTTCTGCATGAATGATCCAGTCCATATAACCTTTCATATCCTCTTCTAATTGCTGCTTCTCCCTCAGTTTCTGGAAGGTACCTCTTGATTTAGCTTTCTCACGCTCTTTGGTGAACTCCCTGGAATAAAGTCAGTTGAGCACTAGCATTGCATAGCATAGCAGTTAAGCCCATGAGCAAAGGACACCCTTAGGCAAGTCACTGCATTTTACATTCAAAACACATGAGGAAAATGCTCTACCTTTTACTTGTGTGGAAAATATCCCACAATCAAATCAGAACTTTTAGTTTGCTCATCCTAATAATAATTAATGTGGAGACAGATAACCTTTGGGCCTACATTTTCATTCCAAGAGCTTTCCCTTCATTTGAACTATTCAGTCTGATTTTCATGTCAGTAATTGTAAGTTACAAATAAAGAAGTAAACGGAGACAAGTCTCTTCAGAAAGTTAGAGAGATCTTAACCGTTTATATTCTTTGAGACAATATTTTTTTAAAAAAATTCACACAAAATAGGAACTTAAAAAGATAATAATCCCTGTCATGAGGCTAACTTTGCATATATGAAAAAAAATTAAATCCTACTTGTAAGTGTCTTTTGGGGCCATTCATTTAAGCACAAGGTCTCCTGCCCCATCTATTGGCTTAAATTGAAAGGACATTGGGGTGATTTTATCATCTTACAAGTAGAATTTAATTTTTTTTTCCTGAGAATGAATTTGCTCAGATATGTAGAAACAGTGGTATTCATCTATTTCTGGTCAAAAATCATGAAGAAAAAAAGCAGCTTGTGAGAAATGTGTCAGAAAAGATTGCTTCTGAAAATTGCTTACCCACTGAGCACACCCAAGATCAGGTTAAGAATGAAAAAGGACCCAAGTAAGATGAGGCTGACAAAGTAGATCCATGGCCATGCATTCCCAATGGCATCATTCACCTAAAACAAAACAGAATAGCAAATTCTGTTTTACTAAAATCATCATTATTCCCACCTTTGAAAAATCTCCACTATCTTTCCAAGAAAAGTATGGGGAGACAAATCAAACAAAAGTGAGGTTTTTAAAAAATTATGTCTTTATTATTTTATAAATAATTCCTTTTTCCTCTTACTTTTACCACAATATTATAGGACATGCATTAGAGGAAGGCAACCCCAGAGCCTTGGTAAACCAAATTGTGGCATCATTTTTTATTACTGGATTTTTTTACTGCCAGGAATTATTATAGCTAGGGTTTGAAAGTAGCTCAAGTCATATGCAACTTTGGGTGAGAGGGGTCATTTACTTCTCAAAATCTAGGGTTATGTGACAACCTTATCCCATAGCTTCATATTCTGTGATCTGTAACATGATCGATCTGGCCTAGATAAATATTATTCATGCTGAGCCTACCCAGTAAAGGACTTCAGTCCACCCCTCCATGGAGATACATTGGTAGACAGTCAGCATAGAAAACCCAAAGTTATCGAAGTGAGTGATGCCATAGTTGGGCCCTGCCCATGGGCCCCTGCATTCAGATCCAGGAATAGTGCAAGAGCGTCCATGGCCTGAGGTAGAACATGGAGCTGGCTTTTCATGTTCCACAGTGGCCAAGATATCTGAGGAAGAAAACAGAGATTTTGTGATTTTCAATTTCATTGTACACATGTTGTGCATTGACAATAAATGTTTGATTTGAGAGCCAAATATGAGACTCTATGCAGAATGGCTCATTCCTCTGTGTACATCTCAATATGTGTTTAGTCTCTAGTTTTAACTGAACTAGAGAACAGTTTCAGAGGTAGTGATTTCACACTTATCTTCATGCAGAGACATCAGAATCAGATGAGTCAATCCACATATTTCTTATATTTAATTTATTATGATTACATTAAGTAGCACATTCCATACCCGTCCCATTGTAATAGCAGGTCTTGTGCATTTTGCCCTTGAAGAGCTCCTGGCCCACTATGGCATAGATAATGAGCATGAACACGACAAGTACAGCAATATGGAACAGTGGCAACATGGCCTTGATAATGGAGTTCAGTACTACTTGCAGACCTAAAACAGAAAGGAAGAGAACAGGTTGTTCAGTATACCTTCTGAATTTACAGTTATGATCAAATATTGTTATATGACCCCACTGACAACTTTAAATTTTATACCCTGTAATATGCTCTGTGGTAACTAATACAAGATGATATACTAAATATCATAGCAACAGATAGAACAGATATATTGCTATGAGACCTGGACCTGTTTTCTTCAGAAAGCAACTTAAACCATTTTCATTTCTATACCATAAGATTTCAGTTTTGATTCCCTATATGTTTCTGGAGTTGAGCCAGGGATGGGATTCTACTAGTTTGGACCTATTCACTAGAACTGGTTGTTAACATTCTAAGCAGTTCAGAGAACCGGTTGTTAGAAGAAATTACTGGCCTAATCCTGTAAGGAAGGCAGGAAGGAAACATTCTGGTGTTGCTTACAGAAACTGCCTCCCCGTTAACCCTTATTACATTCTTGGCAGGACGACTTCCTGTCTCTGGAACTTCTCTGGAGTTTTTTTTCCCTCCTTTGCTGGTACTTTGCTTGTGTGAAGTGACCAAACTTACAATGGCGCTGAAAAAAGTGGCTTATGACCATTTTTCACACTTATGACTGTTGCAGCATCCCCACAATCACGAGAGGCCAGGCGAGGAGATATGTGCCTTGATGTGAGTGATATTGAGTTGGCAACACCCAGCCAATAACATGACCACCAAGCCATGTCCATCCAGTCAAATGAACACCAAGCCATGCCCACCACCTAAGCCACGCCCACCACCTAAGCCACGCCCATAGAACCAGTTGTTAAAAATTTGAATCCCACCCCTGAATAGAGCTCCCATCTTTCACACTCATTGAAACAAATTGAAATAGAATATGTTAAAGTCAGTATGTTGTCCATAATTTAATATGTTTAAATTTTAGTGTAAGGTAATATTGTCCCGTCCAGGCCACCATTATGCAATCTTATGTGATGAATAAGATGCCACTTGCTTATTGGTTTCTTCCTCTCCTTGCCAACTCTTAAAATTATTGAACACAGCTTCCCAGAGATGGATGGCAAATAAACTCAATCAATCAATATTGTAGTTTCACAAGAAATTGTCAACAGGGCTAATTCTTAGTTTAGGCTGCAAAACTGGAATTTTGTAGAATTTAGAAGGACATGAATACAATAGGAAAATGACAGAGTTTTGACATTATCTCCTTTGGGCTCCTAATTTCCAGAAATAAGTTCAAGTAACAACATACTTATATATATAAATATATTATTTCTCAGTTTGATCTATGGGTGAAATGACTCACAGGAATTGTATCATTTCACCAGTTTTGGCTTCCTACAGCCACCTATTTATCAAATAACACAACTCGATCAGGGCAAAGCAATAGACGCAATCTTCTACGTAGAACTTCTGTAAAGCCTTTGATTTCAGTGGTACACAGACAAACTGCTCCTAAAACTAAAATCTTATGGTATCTCTGGACACCTGCATTAACTGGACAGAAGCATTCTTTCAAACAGACAACAAATGGTCAAAAATTGGGAGCCTCCTATCAAATTCTGCACCTCGTCAAACAGTGGTGTCCCCCAGGCCAGTGTTCTAGAACCAACTCTCCTCATACTCTACATATAATGCCTCTGTGATCATATTAAGAGCAACTGCGTTCTCTTCACTGATGATGTAAAGGCTATTCAACACCACAGACAATACTGCTACCCTTCAAAAAGACCTCGACTAGGTATCAGGATGGTCAAACAAATGGCAACTTCAAATCTCAACAAATAAATGCTCTGTCTTACATATTGGCAAAAAAAATATCAGAAAATAAAATACAATCTGAATAGTCAAGACCTTGTTTGTTTTATTCGGAAAACACACGAGGTAGACCGGGTTCCAACAACAAAAGGTTTATTTTAAACAGTAGTCGCGAATAGGAACACTTTGGCTTGCAGCCGAGGCCAGCCTTTTATACAGGCTGGCCTGCCTGTTTTCAACCTATGGCATTCCTTTAATTTTGCCGCCTTTCAGCAGCTCTTTGGATTGGTTCCTAGTGAACCCAATCACTTCTCACTTATCTGGACCAATCAGAACCAGTAGTTTAGGATTCAACCATTTACATATAGAACACCCCTCCCCTCTTTAGTTTCAGTCCTACGTAGTTCACATAAGTCACGCAGGTAGGTGGGGCTTCTCCGAACTCGAATATTAGACTTGCGCGGTTCATTCCTAGCGAAGACTTCGACCGGTTCGGATGGGGCTTGCTGTGTCTTCCGATCTTCCTCTGGAACCGTCTGGAAGGGTGAGTTCATCCATTTTACGCCGCCCTGAGTTGCTTAGGCCGGCGGTTTGTCGCTCCCACCCGTTTCCATTGGGGCAGGTTGAGCTGGCCTGGCTGGCCCCTTCTGATGGGGCTCTTCCCGAAGTCTCTTCAAACAGTGAGTCTTTTATTTGCTCTTTTTGTTGGTATAAATCGTTTGTTTTTAGTTTTAAACGGTGTCTTTATTAACTTCTTGCCGTTCCCCCCCCACCCTGGTTTGGTTTTATCGGATTGTCGGCGACTGGTTGTGTGTATGTCTGTGGTCTCTCAATTATTCGGATCGAAGCTGGTCTATGTGCCGTTACACTCCCTGCCATCGTCTACCGTTAAACGGTAGGATTTGGGGCCTGTATTTCTGGGTAATTTGTCCCGGTACCCACACACGGTTCACCTGTGAAGTCTTTGCGTATACCAAGTCGCCTATTTTGAATTGCCTAAACTTTGTGGAGGGGAATCAGGGGGGTTTTCTGGCGTTAAAATTTTGGGTGTAGTCTGTCTTAGGTGTGATCGTAATTTTCGTCCCATAAGTAATTCCGCCGGGGACTTGTGTAGTAAACTGTACTGGGCGTTATGTGCTGGAGTGTGAGTTAAACGGGTTTACTTTTTGTTGGACATCCCCTAATGTCCATTCTTTCTAACCCTTCTTTTGTGAATCGGACCATTCTCTCGGCTCTGCGTTTGCAGCCGGATGGGCCGGCGCGGTTAGGGCATGTCTGATACCTAGGGAGGCTAGGTATGCTCGAATTGCAAGCTTGTTAGTTGTGGTCCATTGTCCGGAGACAAGAACGTCTGGTAGGGACCGTGGGTGGCGAAAAGGTCGTCAATTTTTTTTTATTAGTTTCTGTTGTCGTTGATGGCATGATTTTTACTTCAAGCAATTTGAGTAGGCATCAACGACAACCAGAAAGGTATGCCCCTTGGTTGGACCCGCGACAGTCTATATGAATTCTAGACCATGGTCCCCTAGGGGTCTCCCAGTCCCTGATGGGTGCTTTTGGAGGAGAAGGTCTGATCCCTGCATTTATGCAAGAGCTCACCCAATACTCTATGTCCTTATCAATACCTGGCCACCACACATAAGCTCCTTGGCCAGGCTTTTCATTTTAACCATCCCAGGTGCACCCTCGTGCAACATCCCTAGTACTCTGGCTGCAACTTGGCTGGATGACCACCCGATCTCCCCACAGCAAACACCCCTTTTGAGATAGGCAGTTTTCAGTCTGTCTGGGACCGAACGGTTTAAAAGTTTCAGTTTTTTGTGTCTCCGGCCAGCCTTTACCTACCCAGCCAAGAATACGGGCAGTCAATGAGTCCTGAGCGGTGGCTCTTGCGGACCATCATAGGCAGAGATGGGTAGATCGGGACAAGTCTCTATTTGCAGCGATGTCATTGCTGGTGCCGGTTCTTCATCGATAGTGGTTGGTAGGGGTGGTCTGCTCAAAGCGTCCGCATGGGAAATTTGTTTCCCCCTGGTCGATGTGTCAGAGTATAGGAATAGGCTGCAAGGAACTCTGACCATCTAGACATTCTTGGTGACAGTATGTTAGGCGTCGGCTTGTTTTCCGCCAAAATTCCCATCAGTGGTTTTGTGGTTCCGTTACATTTGAAAAAGCCCGCCCGTACAGATAATTCGTGGAAGCGTTTTACTCCAGCGACTATTGCTAGGGCTTCCCTGTCCAGTTGACTGTAATTTCGTTCAGTCTTTGATAGAGTCTCTAGAATAGTATGCGACGGGGTGCTTCTCTGCCATCAGGCAAGTTGGTGGCTTAGGACGGCACCTACTCCAAATGGTGAAGCGTCGCCAGGTCACTCTTAAAGGGCAGTGTGTTGCTAATTGGATGAGAACTTTGTGGATGTTTAGCAACTTTTTAATATTCTGGAAAGCCTTCCTTCTTTGCTACACCCATGTCCAAGTTTGCTTTTTTTATCTAACAGACGGTGTAACGGTTCAGCCTATAGTGGCCTTGTTTTGCAGAAATTACATGATAAAAATTAATAAGTCCTAAAAAGTTTGCAGTTCTGTTTTGTTTCTCGGTTCAGGTGCTTCTTGTATTGGCCTTGATTTTCTTATCTGTGGGGTGGATGCCCTCACCGTCTATTGAGTAGCCAAGAATTCAACGCTTTTCTTCATTTAGCAGCATTTTTCCTTTTTTACTTTTAAGGCCAGATTCCCTAAATTTGGTTAGTACTTCTCGTGAGTCTTTTTTTTAATTGAGTTCTCATCTCTGGCCGAGATTAAACATCGTCGAATAGGGAACGACCCCCTGTATACCACTAAGGAGACGTTCCTCAAAGTAATTAAACGCCCGGCTGCCACGCTTACTCCAAATTGGAGCTTGGTGGCATTTGAATGCACCCTTGATCGCTTGGACTATATTTGTCTCTGGGGTCCACTGGGAGTTGCTGATAGCTGCGCCCAAAGTACAGTTTTAGCAAAAACTTTGCCTGTGCCCAGAGAGTGAAGCAAATGTTGGACTACTGGCACTGGGTATGCGCTTGGTTGTGTAAAGCATGGTTCAGGGTTGCCTTATAGTCACCACAGATTCTAATGGACCCGTCAGGTTTATGGGTATGTTTGTAACAATAGGCGTTTCCCATTTGGCGTGGTCCACAGGTTCCAACACCCCCGGCTATTAGTTTGTCGAGTTGTTCCTCTATCTTTGCCTTTAGTGCAAAGGGAACTCGTCTGGCTTTAATCTTCTTGGGGCTATTGGCGGATCTAGGCTAAAAGAAATAGCGGTTTCCCGATACTTGCCCATGTGAGCCGTCAAAAACGTCTTGGAATTCAGCGGATGAGGTCATCTTCCCAACTGTTGTAGTTACCTCGATCGACCCCCCGGTCATCCCGATCGCCAAAGGGTGCGAACCATTCGATGCCCAGGAGGCTTCGTCTGTCCCGGTCGACGATGGTTAGCGGCAGTCTTTTGACATGTTGCTTATATAAGGACCAAAAATTGTCCCATGCCAATTACAGGATTCGGTTTCCCTGATAGTCCTTTAGAGTCAAAGGGTTGTTTTTGTAGTTGTCTGGATTTGATGTCTGGGACCAGCTTTTAATGGTATCCCAAGAAACCATCGCAAAGGAAGCGACCCGGAGTCCACCTCCATCTTACAGGGCTTCCCTTCGTTGTTCAGTCACTTTAACCTTCTTGCCGCCTTTCCGTCTGAGCGCTTTTCTATAGTGACGGTTTGGTGTGTATTGGCTCGTTTTCTTATTGCCACTTTCTCTCCGCTCGATTTAGGCTCGGCTCGTGTTGGGGAATTTCTGCCGCCTTGTGGGGCTTCATAGTTTTTTGTTTCTGCAGACTTTTCTCGATGTGCGCCGCGTTTTTACCAGTACCTGCAATAGCATCGAGAAATCTGCATTCGGCTCGGGCATGCGTTTCCTCCGCAGCCAGCGCATTCCCGCCAACTTCCTTCTTTTCGCGCTCTTTTTTATTTGCGAGCAGACAGTGGACCTCGTCGTCTTCCTCGCTTAACTCGGTTTCTTCTCTCGACTCTTCGAATATGGTGGTGGTGGTAGGCTCTTCCTTTCTCTAGTTGGGCGTTTCTTCGCCATTTTTGTTCATTTTCTTCATTTTTGACCGCCGATTTTCTTTGCGGCTTCAGGCGGCCATGGCTTCCGCGATTGCTTCGGTCACAAGTTGCATGATTGTGGCTTGTTTTAAACGCTTACTTTTGCGCTGTAATGTCTCATGAGCCCTAATACCACCGCGATCTCTCATCGCTTCGTCGATGGTTTAGAAAATTCGCCACTCACCCCCTATTTGACTTAGAGCAGCACGAAATCGGCGATCGTTCTGCCCCCTCCTCGCTGGTCTCTGCGGTTAGAATTCATCCGCTTTATTAATTTTGACACTACCGGAGCGTAGTGTTGCTTTGAGGATTTTTGTAAGTGTCTGGCCACGTAAGCTGTTTAACGTCTCGGGACTTCGCAAGGGCTTTTTCCATTTGGACACACCGTTGGTCCCGCAATGGGTTGGAATACAGCTCGCTTGCGTTGCCTCCTGAGATGTCATCTCGCATTTCATTTGCTTTCCAGATACATTTGAGACAGCAGCTCTGTGTCATGACTCCAATCACTCATCGCTCGATTGAAGGATGCTGCGGTGGGTTGCGTCTGCTTCCATATTATTCGCTGGTCTGGCTTCCTTCACCGGTGCAGGTTTCGCGTTCAGGACGATTCCCATCTCGTCGCGCCAGTGTTTTATTCGGGAAAACACACGAGCGTTAGACGGGTTCCAACAACAACAAAGTTTTATTTTAAACAGTTAGTCGGAATAGGACACTTTGTGCAGCGAGGCCAGCCTTTTATACAGGCTGGCCTTGCCATGCTTTCAACTATGCATTCCTTTAAATTTGCGCCTTTCAGCAGCTCTTTGGATTGGTTACCTAGTGAAACCAATCCACTTCTCACTTATCTGGACCAATCAGGAAACAGTAGTTGAGGTTCAACCATTTACATATAGAACATTGTTTGATGATCCAAAACTCTGTCAAGGACCTTGGAGTACTCACCGTCTAGTGATCTAATTGCTAGAGCCCACCTGTAAACTACTGTACATAGGCCAAAAGGCATTAAGAGTTGTAAACCTAATCCTACGTTAGCGTTTTCCTCTGGTATATTGCACTCCTATGGAAATACAAAACATTTGCTCGACCAAAACTTGAGGCAGCTCATCAGTCTGGGAGCCCATACTTGTATCTGATATTAACACAGTTGCAGAAAGTCCAGAAATATTTCACAAGAAAGAGTTCTCCACTCCTCTACTTGTTGCAGAATACCTTATGCTACCAGACGTGAAATTCTAGACTAGAAAACTAGAACGATGCCACCTTCGCGTCGATCTAAATCATACATTGCAAGTCCTACCAGTCAATGAATACTTCAGCTTCAACCATACAATACAAGAGCACACAATTAAATACAAAGTCAGGTAAAACTGCCACCAAACTTGATTGCAGGAAATACGACTTCAGCAACAGAGTGGTCAATGTCTGGAATACTCTACCTGACTTTGTGGTTCCTTTCCCAAACCCCAAAAACTTTAACCTTAGACTGTCTACTATTGATCTCACCCCTTTCCTAAGAGGTCTGTAGGGGGAGTGCATAAGCACACCAATGTGCCTACCATCCCTGTTCTATTGTTTCTTTTTATTTTTATTATAAATATCCATTTCATGTATTCATAACTATGTTTATACTTATACCTGTTATCTTAAAATCTCTTGACAAATAAATAAATAAAATACAATACCAAAAACATTTTACTCACTTGGTATCCCTGACACCAGACGTAATGGCCGCAGGACTCGAAATGCCCTCAGAGCTTTGACGTCAAAACCACCTTGCCCGCTAAGAAGTGCACTATCCATCAGACTGATTTTCTCCAAGATCACCGTAAAGACCCTTCAGAAGAAATGGAGAGTGAAAAGTACAAGGTGGGAATGGTGTAGAAGTCACTAGAGGAAGCTAAAACATTAAAAGCTGGGCTCTATGAATGATTTTCCTCCAGTAGAAGCAGTAGCATTTTGCTTTTATCTTTTCCTTTGAAAAACTGTACCTGCTTAATAAGGTTATACTACATCAAGTTGCATGAGTTGGCAAATCTTGTTCAACCAAAGGTCATTTTAATGAAATGGAAGAAATGGTTTTCATTTACACAGTAGGAAGCTGCACGGCAAAAATATATAGTTTGCTTTCTGTTCCTCTGTGGGTACTTTAATACTGGTTTTATAAGAAAAAAAGTAGCAGAGTCAGCTTTTTATTGTTTGTGTCCTGGGGTAAGCTAAATGACTCATGCAGAAAATGATCACCTATATCCATCTTTGTAGTGTACTGATAAAGAGACTGAATACAGGATGTATATACTGGATAAAAGTTATTTTTTGCTTTGAGTTAGAGAAAATGTTGTTTTGGGGATGATTTTGTACTGCAGCTCCCATTGTTAATGGATGGGGAGGATGGCTGTTCTCCAGTGATAGCCGGAATCCCCAGATTTGGAATCATTGTGTGAGGGGAAAATTAAGTTCCCATAGGATACAGCTGACCCACAAAGGCTATACATTTCTACTACATAATTCACCTGGGTCTAGATTGCTCCTTTGCTCAGATTCAATGCTATCCACTAAAATGGGAGAATAAGCAACTTGCTATTCCTATTTTTATGTATGCATTTATAGATAGGCGTCAATCTTTATTATGATCTTTTATATATATATATAAAACATAAATTGTACATTAAATAATGGGTGTGGGCATGCCTTCAAGTCAATGCTGACCCCTAGCAACTGCCTAGAAAAGTCCCTTGGCAAGATATCAGAAGGAGGCTATTCTAGAGCTGAAAGGAAGTGACTGACTCAACGTCACCTCTGTGTCTAAGGTGGAACCAGAATTCTCAGTCTCCCAGTTTCTAACACTCACCAAACTGGATCTGATTGAAAATAATAAGCTATAAAGAAGCAAATACTAAAGAATCTAACCACAGAGAACAAAAAATGAAATAATACTGGAATATAGTTCAGTAGAGTTATATAACAATTAAATTGTTTGTTAATAACTTACGGTGTACTGTGCAAGTTTTCAAAAATGAACTCCATTCAAATAATTTTACTTTACTTGGTTTTTCCCTC
The DNA here is from genome assembly GCA_004320025.1 of Laticauda laticaudata. Lineage (NCBI taxonomy): Eukaryota > Metazoa > Chordata > Lepidosauria > Squamata > Elapidae > Laticauda > Laticauda laticaudata. The sequence goes on from BHFT01010383.1 coordinate 59,132, forward strand.
CATCCCAGAGAGACTGGAATAAAATGACTTTGTTTACCCCAAAAAGACTATCGTAAAATCCAGCACATTCCAGCCATTTCGGAGGTAAGCATCTGCATGGAATAGAAACCCATAGGCAATTATCTTTAGCATTGCCTCTATGGCAAATACTATCAGGAAGAAATATTCTAGTTTCTCCTGCAAGATACAGAAAAAAAGAGGGGAAAGATGGATAATATTAGTAATATACATTATAGTTTCATTTAGGTTGCTTGCATAGTGTGCTGCTTGAAAAAAAACCACTTTATTTCTCTACAGGTAACCGTCAGTTGTTTTTTTGACCTTTAAAAGACATAAGCTTGTGAGGCCTTACAAACAGAAACAGAAAACTGACAGTAGAAAAAGACCTAGTAATCCATGGAGTCTGCCTTTTGAGGGTTTTTGTTTGTTTGTTTGTCTTTATTTATTTATTTATTTAGGTTCATCACAAGTCAGCCAGATATTCAGACTGGATTTGGCATTTTATTTGCCCATCAAGATGATGATAGATGATATGACAAATATCATTGTAATTATTATTTATCATTTTTAATGTTTATTTTGTTTATTTTATTTCCTAGTCTTTGTCAGTTGATCGATATGTGTTTATCCCAACCATGTTTAAACTCAGTTACTGAAGAATGACCCATGACCTTTGCTGAAAGTTGATTCCAAGCTTCTACTACTCTTTCTGTGAAGTAATACATTCTAACATTACTTTTCAACTTCTCTCCTGTTGGTTTGAGGTTATGCCCCCGTGTTCTTGATTTTTGCTTAATATTGAGAATACTGCCTTCTAAAATCTTACTCGCACCATTAGTATATTTAAAGGATTCAATCATGTCACCCTTTCCTTTCTGTTCTCCACACTGTTCATATTAAATTTCTCCAATTTCTCCAGATAGGTTTTATCCCTCAGATCTTGCACCATTTCTGTTGCTCATTTCTGGACTTGCTCATTTCTGGACTCAATCTCAATCTAGCTTTTCTAAGTGAGGTCTCTAGAACTGGACACAATATTCCAAATGTCCAAGTTCTTTGTCTGGGCCAGTTTACACATTATTTTCTGTCTCCCTCCTAAGAATCTAAACCAAGCCCAAATGTTACCCAGAGCACCTGTGCTTTGCTTCGTATCTACATAAAATGTATTAAAGTTCTGCTGTGAAATCCTAATTTCTTGTATGACGAACTTCCTTCCACTGCTTCTTGTCCTGCCCTCAGGTGATATAGAGAATAAATTGATTCCCTGTGGCAGCCCTTCAAATTTTGGAAGACTGCTATCATGTCTGCTCTCAATCTTCTCTTCCCTAACCTAAGCATGCCTAGTTCCTTTAGCTATTCTTCATAAAATTTAGTATCTATGCTCTTCTCTGCGCTCTTTTTTTTTTTTAAAGTATTGAGTCAGTGTGGATTTCTGANTTCTCTGCGCTCTTTTTTTTTTTTAAAGTATTGAGTCAGTGTGGATTTCTGATGGAAATGGAAGAAGTTGTGATATGAAAGATATTACCCAGGGAAAGAGTAGCTGGCTAAGTCCATTTTCAACCCTGAAGAGTGATGCGGATGACTCTTTCAGCTTCTTACAGCTGCAATTCTTAATCAATCTACATCCACACACACACTTAGGATATTCAGGGACATTTTCAGAATTAGGCAAGTTTTAGCTTGAAATTGAAGCTGACACAGTTGAGCAGAATGTAGGTGACAGAGTTATGTGAAGGATTGCCCTTCCCCATCACATCTACCTGTCTCACTAGATCCAGATGAAAGGACATGGGTTCTGTCAGCTAGAGAACTACATTTCATGGGCCTGAGGCAGCTGGCATTTTCTGCTGTTGCAACAATTATGGAATATGTTCCCCTCTTGAAGTGAGATTTGTTTCATTACTGTTGACATTCTGAAGTCCCTCAAGACCTGGTTGTGCCATCAGCTCTGAGGACTTCAGGGGACTGGTGAATTATTGACATGGCTCTATTATTATTAACAGTCCTTTGCCCAATAATACATCTGTTTAGTTTCATTTTTATAGCTAGCAATGTTTTTTAATGATAATAATAAAAATAGTAGTTGTTGTTTGGCATTCACTAACTGTTTCCTAGCTTTGCTGTACTCTGTCTGAAGTAATTTGTTTTTGGGTGGCTGTATAAATTTGACAATAACTACAAACAAATAAAAAGGTTAGCGAACTAATTCCTTGGGGGAAAATATCTGCTAAAGCAGTCGATCACACAATAGTTTTGACTACTCAACAGTTTGAATTAACAGAAGGGCAGAGAAGATGCTTGTCATATTTAATCATCACCTGAGTAACTGTTACCGGAATATTAGCAAAGAAAAAGGTAGACACAATCTGGCAATAATTAGGGAGAGTTAAGGATGGGACTGTGGTTCCCCCACCACCCCTTGTTATTTGCTCTTCCAATGAGGGCTTTTTTTCTAGTTTGTTCTAACAGCTAACTAGTTTTTTCTAGTCAGCTGCTAGACCCTCTGAGTCAGCATTTCCAATAACTCCATGGCACCTAGTTTGGCTTTCTCAGCTGAGTCAGTGGGCAGATCTTAAATAGGTTCCCTGTGCCTTGAAATAGCTTGCATAGCATTGCTGGTCAGTGGTGCACACTCTGCTCATCTCTTCCTATTCCAATATTTCTAAAAAAATCAAGAGGATGCCATCTTTTCTTCCTAAAAAGTGCTAGGTTCTCATACTGCAAAGTTATAAGCAATGGATTAATAGACCACAAACCAGGCAATTATGGTACCGAGTTACAGTTCTGGTTTAGCATGATTTATGTCACTATGTTTACTTTCTTTCCTTTATTCTTTGAGGTGAAGGTGATGATGGAATATCATCAGTTGTTCATGTCTAATGTTTTATTGCAATAATCTTCCATTACCTTTCCATTTCAATGTGTCAATATTAACAGCCTGAATTTGGATCGTTACATACTTTCTACCCTACTGTTTTTTCATGGCATCCTTTCTTATACCCATTCCAAATATTTTGGCTGCTCTATTCTAATAATATTATAATACAAGTCTTCCAGTGTTCTTTTGCAATATATATGCTAATATCTGAAGCAAACTTTATAATAGCTGGCCCTGTGGACAGACCTTGTACAGCAGAGGTGTCAAATTCAAGGCCTGCGATCTAGATTTATCCCACGGGGTGCTTAGATCTGGCCCGTGGGGCTGCCCTGAAAACAGTGAAGGACCAGCCCATGCTGCCTCTGCCAGTGAAAACGGAACTCAGGAGGGTTGTGTGCAGCCTTCCTGAGCTCCGTTTTTCGCTGGCAGAGGGTTGTAGGAGGTTGTCATAGCTGAAAATGGAGCTCGGGTGCCTGTTTTTCTCATGAGTGACATTGAGCTGGCTACACCCACCCTGGCCATGCCCACCAAGGTCAATACAACCCTGATGTGGCCCTCAATGAAATGGAGTTTGACAGTCCTGTTGCACAGTTTAGTGTATGGAGGGATGCTCCAAGGAAGAAGCTTTTGGAGGTAATTTCTGGATATGCTGTGTGCAACTTTTTCCTGCCTCGAAATCACAGTTGCCATATGAGCAGGAGTCCACTTAAAATATATGAAGGCATCATCCTTCCAGACAAAGACAGTATTTTGTATGGCATAGAAGAGTAGACCCAACTACTTAATTTTAACAAAAGGCATATCTTAAGACTCAACAAAAAGCATAATCAGCAAGAGAAGCCAAATGCAAGACTTCCTTTCATTAAAACCCCCAAATTAAATCTCTCCATCTGGTAGAATTCAACAAGGTTTTTCTTTTTCAATCTACATTTACAGGTAACTGCCCCCTCTCTGTTTATACCTCGGAAAAATGTTGTTTCTATATTAAATAGGAAAGCTGAGAAGCAGAAAAAAAAACCCCACACAACACATTTCCAAATGAAAAACATTAGCCTTTTTTCCAATTAAAAAAAAATATGCAAGCAGTTATATAAAGCATCTGCACAAATGCTAGTGAACTAATGAAGGATGGAATCAAGGGACAATGAACACTATTTCAGATAGTAAAACCACCAATGCTCCCCCACCACCAAAGCTATAAAAGAATAAAGTCCCCTGGATCTTTGGACAAGTCTTCTGTACCTTGATGATTTACTCCTATCTGAAGTAAAAGAAAAAAAGGAGAGAAAAAAATAAAACATGCATGCCCTTTATGTCACAAATCTGCACACAAATACACAAACTCATACAACCTCTGAAACCAATATCCCTAGTTATTATGAAACATTAAAAAATAAACAGAAAATTTATTTAGAAAGTCCCCATGCTTTCTTTCATTTTTACAGATACACGGTTCAATCATCAATGTTTAAACCTGTTTCTTCCTTTGCTAGTGAAAAGAAAATACCATTCTATTTTGCCCTGCTCCAAAGAAATACAGTAGTCTGTTCTCTAGCACACTTTAAGCAGAGTTTTTCTGCCTTAGTAACTTTAAGATGTGTGGACTTCAACTCCCAAAATTCCTCAGCTAGCATGCTCTGCACAGGTGAATACCTTGAAAGTGAATAAAAGAAATTAAGAGTGACTTACGAGTCTGGAATTTACTTTGTTGGTATCATCTTCAGGCATGGGCAGATATATAGCCAGTGCGATACAGTTGGCAAAGATTGTTAATAGGATGATGGTTTCAAAGGGCCTAAAAATGCTTGTTAAGGAATATTGGGTTAGACTGTATAATTTGTGGCAAAGACCAATAATAGAAATAACAATAAATAATGGAAACAATAATGATATGTTAGTCTGTCTTTTCACATCTTAGTGTTTACCACTTAAGTCAGCCATTCTTGATGAGGATTCTGGGAACTGTACTTCAAATTTTTGTATGAAAGAATAGGTACAAAAGTCTACTCTGGAATGCATGTTAGATTATATATTGGTTCATAACAAACATTAATTAATGAGAATTTTTAGACTGAGCAAAAAGACACATACAGAAGACAGTAAGCACAGATAGTCCTCGACTTACAACACTTCATTTAATGACCGTTCAAAGCTACAATGGCCCTGAAAAAAGTGACTTCTGACCGTTTTTCACACTTATGACCATTGCAGCATCCCCATGGTCTTGTGATTTACATTCAGAGGCTTGGCAACTGACTCACATTTATGATGATTGCAATGTCTTGCAGTCATGTGATCTCCTTTTGCGACCTTCTGACAAGCAAAGTCAATGGGGAAGCCAGATTCACATAACAACCGTGTGAATAATTTAAGAATTGCAGAGCTTCACTTAACAAATGAGGCGAGAAAAGTTGTAAAATGGAGCAAAACTCACTTAATGTGTCTCACTAATACACTTCGCAACAGTGGGCTCAATTGTGGTCATAAGTTGAGGACCAGCTGTATAGCAATATTCTCTAATGAATGCTATTGTGTAAAACTCCTCTCTTTTTCCATATTTAGGTAAAAAAAATAAAGATTAGCTTGAACTGAACTCAACTGCTGGTGACTTCATGGACACAACCATATAGTTTCCTTGGCAACCATACATAAGTCAGTTGCCATTGATTTCTCTCAGAATGTTTTGGGAACTTCCCAGCCTGGTCTGCAGCTGGGAGATTTTTAGTGGTTCCCCCATCCAAATTATAATCCTGTTTTACTCTGTTTAGCTTTGCAAGGGATTATCCAATTAAGAGCTAAGGCACTTAATTGGCTTTTGTTTTAAACTATCTTTAAATGAAATTATACATAATTTATTGTGAAAATGATACTCTGGAAAGAGTGCCCTCGTTAACACTCAGAAGTGTAATGATCCTTGGCTACACTGGAACCCAACACACTTTATCTGGCAACCCTCTGAAAAGTTACTTTCCTGGCTGTAGGAAAAGCATCTTTAAACTATGATAAAACATTTAACTGTGACATAGTTTATTAGCTGCAGACATATGAGGGTCTTTGAGATGCATATAATGTAACTTGATGCAAAAGACTTCTTCTAATTCTCTCTTACTATCACACACATTTCTGTTTGTCATGAGAGAACTTTTGGCTTTAGGGCTGAAAAATGTGCTTTCTATCCACATCAAAGAGGTTAAAAACTCCAGAGGCTCAACCATACCCCAGAGACTCAACATGGAGCACAGACTGGATATATAATAACATAAGTACACCTTTTTGTACAGACATAAATTCAAGTTCATGCTTATTTTTATATAGCATTCCATATCTTATAACCCGGGATCAAACTGCTTTCCAAAAAGATGTTTTATGTTCTTTATGTTTTGTGTTTTGTTTGTATATGTTTGNATGTTTTATGTTCTTTATGTTTTGTGTTTTGTTTGTATATGTTTGTTTTTTAAAAATTAATAAAATTCTTTCAAAAAAAAAATAACATAAGTACACAAGGTAAATAGTGAGACGAATTCAACCATAAATGAAATGGTGACTGATGGAACTTCAGTGCATTCTCAAATGTGAGCCTAAATTTGCTTAATACAGTAGCTGTTGTCACATTTATAATATGTGGTGGTTGCTTTCCACAAATGTACTGACTATGACCCTAAAGAATCTCAGCCAGCTACGTTATGATTGATAGATTCATAGTTAAGCATCAGATTGCAACTAGATAAAAATGATGTTAAAAACATGGAATGGCATAGTAAATAAGCACTTTTCCATTTAAAATGACTCTACATAGTTGCTTTTTGATATACAAGAAAAGATTTCACAATTAATTCTAGGCAGCTTTCAATGTCATTTAGCTTTTTGTACCTATAAAGAAAGAAAAGAGATATTCTGAGAAATTAAGATATAGCAGCTTATAGTGTTGCTATGTAGGCAACTAATGTCCGAGAGATATGTCAAAAATCACTCGGAAACAGAAACTATGACCAACTAATTTGTCTTCAAAACTCTAGTTGGCTATTTATTTAAAAGTTAAACTCTCATTTTTTCTATAATTGAAAAATAATAAAACAAAATAACTTGGATGTGTGTAGACATTGATGTATGCAGTAGTCTTCTACTTATGATCACAATGGAGCCCAAAATTTATGTTGCTAAATGGGACAGCAATGGCCATAAATATGAATCAGGTGCCAAACATCTGAATTTTGATTACATGATTATGGGGATGCTGCAGAGGTCATAACTGTGAAAAACGGTCATAAGTCACTTTTTTTCAGTGCCATTGTAATGTTGAATGATCACTAAATGGACTGCTGTAAGTTGAGGACTACCGATGGACACACTACAGATATGTATATTTCTGTTTGTGTGTGTGTGTGTGCATACATAGACATATAGACATACACATATATGAATTAAGGGAGACCAATCTCAGGCCCATTGGCATTGGCTAGAAATCTTGCAAGACTATGATAGGAAATCATTGTTGTAGAGTTTTCATGAAATTACACGGATGGGTTCATGTAGGCACCGGGAGCTGAATTCAAGGAACTTTTATTTTAAGTAATATGAAATATTGTATTTTCCCCAATAAGAAACATGATGCTTTAATAACAAAAGAGCTTGAGAAAGAATAAGTAACTGACCTTTCAAGGATAAGAAAATAATTTATGTCCTGGCGAATGCTGAAAATGCTGATTAAATAAAACAAACGCAAGGAAAGGAATTGTTTGACGAAAAAAACAAGAAAGGAAAAAGAAGGGAACAAGCTTTCGAAGGACATCGCCAGAAATGGATGGATAGATCAATATGTAGAACATAAATTATTGTTCTGGTCTCAGATTTTCTGATTTATTCTTACCAAGTTCAATACCATAAACTGGACCTTAGAGAAACAAGAGAAACAAGAGAAAAAGAAACTGAAAATACAAAGGTGAGAAATAGTATTTGCATTAGCCAGGGGAAGAAACAATTGTTCAATTAAATAAGAAATAAACAGTTTTTAAGAAGAAACCTTATGAAATGGGAACACTAAAATTATACATTATACATATATATATATCCATGCTATATGTAGTATACTGTATATTTTCAATGAAAAATACTCAGTTTATAAATTGGAGTTCCTCTCCAAAAATTAATACCATCAGTGACCAAAACCAAAGGAATCGGGGTATACTCCCCTTTAAAAGAGGCAACATTGTACCCACCAAATGAGCTCTAAGATTAGATTCTATGTTCAGTGCAAATCGCTTGCTTGCATGAAGAATGAAGACTAGGCGCTTATATCCATATGGCTAAATTAGGAGAAGAGATGTGTAAGAGCAATTAGTAAAATGATGTACAGTGAAAGCACGAAGTAGCTGTGATAAAGAGAAAAATGAAGGCAATTGTCTTGCCTTTCCAAGTTTTATAGCATTTGCATCTGCTCTTCTGGTTGATCCTAAAGACAAACATCACTGCCTTCCATTTAGAATTCCCCAGATAATGTTTGCTTAATCTTTTATATTTCCACATAAATATAATGCTACAGGCAAAAAGAGTATTTATTGGGCTGTTGAATTATGTCAAAGATCTTGCATTAGTACTGCTGCTTTCTTTGGTTCAGTCCCAAAATTTCTGCCCAGTCTTCAAATCAAGATATGCAGCAGGATCAGTTGATCGATATTACAGGTTGTCCTCAACTTACAACTTTAGTGACCATTCAAAGTAACAACAGTACTGCAAAAAATGACTTATGCATACATGACTCTCATTTCATTTTTTTCCTTATGTATTCCTATCCCTGCTATTTTACAAAGAAGAAAGAAGATCATAAGGACCAGCATTAGCATCAATGAGTGCTGGCATATTCAAACTGGCCTCGATGTTGTTATCAATGTTTATCATGGCATCAATTTGTTGTCACTTTCTAGCCATTAGCAGAGTCACTATTGGAAATATGGTGGGTTCGCACATTACATTAAGTCAAGGGTGGGCAACATTTGAGGGGGCAGGGCCAAAAGAGGCCATTATGATGCTACAAGAAAGATAGGGGTGAGATTTTGGGGAGGGGGAGTCTTGCACTTGATTCAAGGGATTTGGGAACAGGGATGGAAATCAGGAAGGAAAGAAGGAATGTGTAATAAGAACAAAGAATAACCTAGTTTATTTATTTCCTGCTGTTATTATTTTGATAAATAACTCAAAGGAATTGTTGTCACACCTAATACTCCTTTCTCCTTCTATTTTCCCCATGACAGCAACCCTATGAAGTGATTGGGTTGAAAGAGACTGTCTGACCCAAAGTCACTCAGCTGGTTACATGCCTGAAGTGGTAGTATAACTCACAATCTCTTGCTTTTCAGACTGGTGCCTTAACCACTTCACCAAACTGGCTCTCTACTTCACATTCCCAGTTGCATTCGAATACCTGCAGCTAATTTGTCAATGATTTGCTAATATCTCTTTCCTACAGACTCATTTGTGGCAGTTTTCCAGGTGATGAAATTTTTGCTGTTGGTTATCCATAGCTGGGCCAAGTTTTATATTATTTTTTGAGAGAAGAACTGAACAATTCTCCACTTTCCCACCACATCACATGCCTGAAATATGGCATCACTTAGAATTAATTGCTTCAGTGTTCAAGACAATTTAAAGTCTGCTTGTTTTGCCACATGTTTTTATCCAAATATAAACAGGGAAAAGATAAAAATTCATTTTCTTTCATCTATCCATTAACTGATGCAGGTAGTTCTTGACTTATCACTACAATTGAGCCCAACATTTCTGTTGCTAAGTGAGACATTTGTTAAGTGAGTTTTGTCCCATTTTACAACCTTTCTTTCCACAGTTGCTAAGTGAATCACTGCACTTATTAAAAAGTAACATGGTTGTTAAGTCAATCTGACTTTCCTATTGACTTTACTTGTCAGGTTGCAAAAGAGGATAACACACACCTCTATAAATGTCTGGTTTAGTTCTGTAATCCAACAGGATAGACACATACTTCAGAGGATAATTAGGACTGCAGAAAAAACAACTGCTACCAACCTCACTTCCATCGAGGACCTGTATCCTGCACGAGTCAAATAGGGCTGTGAAAATATTTACAGACCCCTCACATCCCAGACATAAACTGTTTCAACTCCTTCCCTCAAAATGATGCTATAGAGCACTGCACTTCAGAACAACTAGGCACAAGAACAGTTTTTTCCCAAAAGCCATCACTCTGCTAAACAAATAATTCCCTCAGCACTGTTCAACTATTTACAAAGTGTACACTACTATTACTGTTAATCTTCTCATCACTCCTTATCACCCATCCCCTGCCACTTGTGATTGTAGGACTGTAAGTTTGTCACTTGTATCCTTACGATTTATATTGACTATTTCCTAGTATGATTTGATTGTTGATTGTGCCCTATGACTATCATTAAGTGTTGTACATTATGATTCTTGATTCTTAATGAATGTATCTTTTCTTTATGTATACTGAGAGTATTTATATCAAGACATATTCCTTGTGTGTCCAATCACACTTGGCCAATAAAGTATTCTATTCTATTCTATGATCCTGGAACATTGCAACTGTCATAAATATGAGTCAGTTGCCATGTATCAGAATTTTGATCAGATGACAATGGGGATGCTGCAATGGTAATAAATTTGAAAAATGTTCATAAGTTACTTTTTCAAAACTGTTGTAACTTTGAACAATCACTAAATAAACTATTGTAAGTTGATGATTACCTTTATTAATATTTCCCCTATTTCATTTGTTTCTTTGAAATAGATTACTGGATGTACACTATATTCTGTGACTCGTGAGAGTATGATTATTTTTCTGATTGATAATCTGTTTTTACATTCAGATTACAACTTTCATGTTCAATATGATTTTAGGAAGATCACCTCATGCAAACCACTGCCCATATGTACACCTCTGCCCATATTCTTCTAACTTTAGTCCAGACACATTTCATATAATATGTCTGTACAAATCAATCTTATCCAGGTTATAGTCCTACACAAAGAGTAAGAGAGAATAAGAAACCGTATCACAGAATGCTTTCTCCATTCAACAAACACTAGGATAAAATAACTCATGTGACAAAACAAATGAATCAAATTGAACAGAAATTTTTAAAAAGACATTGTATAATGATCAATTAGATTTTGAATCAGAACAATAATATCCTGCAGCCTTAGAGGGGGGAAATGTTGGTGTTTTTGTAAAGAACCTTCCTGCTTAAGATTATCTGACCCCAGTTATTATATCCTCTCAGTTATAAAATCAGTTGAGGAGGGACAGGGAGCTATTTCTGAACTCAGCGTAATTCAGCGGAGGAGCCAGACAAATTAAGCACCTCGACTGCATTCAGGTCTTCTATTTCAAAATCAGCATTTATAGCCGCTTTAGAGAAATTACAATATCCGTAAATACATGTTATTATAGTAATTCCTGAGTTATGCATCATTTGAAGGCAGGGTCAACATAAATGCTTGACTTCTTCCCTGTTTGTTGGTGCCTGTCTTACAAAGAGACAAAGACCAGTTCCTATTCTGACTCCATCCCTGCATTTCTAGAGAACATAAGCAGAATTTGCTCTGTAAATCATGGTCACAAAAGAGTTGCATTGTTAAGCAATATTTCTCAGACTTTCCTCTTTGCCTTGCTTCTTCCACATTTCAGTTGTTTACACCCCAGGCCAAGCACAAATCATTCCAGAAGCTACCCCCACATTTCCCCCCAAAGGATACTTCCATTCCACAATGGCAATGCAAGCCTTCCGCACTGGGTTCTGGAGGGTGAGGCACAGCAGAGAGCGGAGTGGCCTGGGGGGAAGTTCCAGATCAGTTTTCTTAGCCTTTTCCTTCTGCTGCTTCTTCTTCAGGCTATCCTCTTGGGCAGATATGGGCTCCATAATAACTCTCCTTCTTGTCTCCTTGGACCAGACTTCTCTTGTTCCTTCTGCCTCTTCTTTGCCCCACAACTAGGCCCCCTTCCCGAGCCCCCTCTGAATCTCTTGCTTCAGTTGACCCAATCTTCTAAGTGTAGTTTAGGGCTGCGGGGCTGGCAGTTGCCCTCCCCCAGACACAAGTACACCAAGCATGAGTTTATAATTAGCCAACACCCTGGCTCCCAGGCCTGTCATATTTCCTGAGACAGCAAAAGGGCCTGAGCAGCTGTTCTTTCCTCATACTCGGTGCATTGGCATTTTTGAGCTACCAATCCAGGTCAGAGGAAAGGAGGTGGGCTTCTCCCAGCAATCTTAAAGTCAAATGGCTTTAATTCATATTAATTCATAAATGTGGCCCTTCCCACCATCTTTGATTTTTAAAAACATGCAAAACAAATACCCTGAAATTAGGCCTCTGCCTAAAAAGCCATGCCCATAGTGAGCCAAGCAGATTCATAATGAATACAATTTTTCCCCAGAAATATGATAACTCGTGGATATTATGATAGATTTTGAAGGTTAGGACATCAAATCCAAACCCCTTGTGTTCCGTCCGGAAAAACGCGAGGCAGACCGGGTTCCAACAGTAAAAGTCTTTATTTCAACAGTTAAGTGAAAACGGAACAGTTTG
>BHFT01010386.1:0-18644 GCA_004320025.1 Laticauda laticaudata
CTTATTTTTGGCAATCGTTTTGTATTGTTTTGTATGTTTTTGTATGTTTTGTATGTTTTATAAATAAAAATAAATAAATAAATACATAACAGGTTTATCCTTGCCTAGGATGTTTTCCACTGAATTAGTGAACAACATATTTTAAAGTAATACCTACCCGTATCTTTAAAGCTTTAATTGATTTGGACCAAAATACTTGAAGATGATTTCTTAAAGACAGGCTTCAGAGCTACCTTTGGAGATTTCCCCCCCCCCCAAAAAAAATATGCTATTTTTATGTGAAGTATAGTTGGCAAATTGTTTGTGAAAGTATATAGCTTACATTGAGTAATTTGTATTTTATAATCTAAGGTGTTTCATTCTGCCTGATTCTTGTCTGAGAAATTCTTCATTTCAGGATTCTTCCTTCCTGAGTGCAGAGCTGGCGTCGTGATGATACAGCATGTGATCTTGGAGGTCTGAGATTGCTGCCGATATCTTTGCTCCTGGACGGTGCAATCGGATCTAAACCGTCCCGAAGAGATGGTGAATGTAAAGAGCGCATCCTGTAGATCCCAGGGATACCACAAAGTCCCTGGTAGATCCAGGAACAGCTCTTTTTGCCAACGGCAAAGAGGCAGCCATTAAAGCTGCTGAAGTTGGGACAGCTCCGAAATGAGGATTCTTCCTTCCTGCCTTTATTTTCCTGAGGACATTTGGTGTTTAACTCTGTGCTTAATTAGTTGTAGGAAGTAGGTTTTGCTTCCTCCCCCACTTCTTTCAAGTAATAAATCTTTCTATTAAAATTAAAGTTACTTCACTAGCTCTCGCTCTGGTTAGATTTTCTCTCTTCACACACAAATCACTTCCAACATTCTTTGCAATTGAATGAGGTTGTAGGAGTCTCAGGTTGCAAATAATCCACTCAGCTTATTCCTTAATGATCTTTTTCTGGTTTGTTAAAGGTATATTTATTTTGGCAACTATCACTTAACTAATTGATTATTCATGGCTGTCACTATGGTTTGGTTTTCTGAGACTCATTTTTACCCTTTGTTCTGTATAATTCAGGTGTGATGTTCAAAAATTTCTTCACTGATTTTTTGTGATTTTTCACTTACCAGTACATACATACATACACACATACATACATACATACATACATACATACATACATACATACATACAAGCATCATAATACTCAGATGAATTTTGGCTATGTTAAAAACACACACATTATTTTGGAAATGTGTATTTATTTCAAGTAAACAGATTGATTTAATTTCAACAAAATCTATAGAAATAATCATCTTTCAGCTTTAAATTGAATTTGGATGGAATGGGAATCCTCTTTTGGATGTGTGATTCAAATGCTTACAAAAATCTCTAGCAGGATGAGATCAGATTGCAAAAGAGCATCTAGCATTCCAGTGTACGTTTATTGAAGAGAGTAATTTAGAATCAGGTGCGGAAGCTGAAAACATAGAATTACTTTAAAAGCTCTTAAAAAACAAATTATAGCTTTAAATATATGCTGCTGTATTTTAGAGAACTTCAATTATAGATTTTAAAACATTTGAAATAACTAATCTTGAAGATGAATGCCAATGAGTAATCAATATTTTTAAATGTTGAGAAATCAGATGATATTTGAGCATGAGATATTTCAAGACATTACAAAACAATCATTGGATAGAATATATCGACAAATGTAAGCAATTTCTTTTGTACACTGACTGTTGATTATGACTCTGAGGAATATTCTATATACAAGGGATGTAATTATATTCATAATCACAGAGAGGCTGCTTCCATTAAATTTCAGTGCATAAGATTATCTCTTATTAATTCTAATTAATAGTGGGTATAGGTTGTTGACATGAGGGAACTTAGATATAATTTTAATTTATCAAGTTTGTTTAGCTTGTGTGCTACCTTTTTAGAATAAGTATAATTAGATGCAGTTAGATAAGTCTTAACAACAGGGTCAAGGTTTCAGAAGTAAACCCAAACAAATATGTCACGATTTTAAACCCACAGATCTGTTTTGTCTATGCATTGCACTCTGCTGTGGCAACCAGAAATGTTGACACAGACATGGGGGTGTAGAAATGGGAAAGAAATGTTTTTAACTGTTCATTTTAAAGAATGAGAGGCTGGAAACAAACAGTCATAGAATCATAGGGTTGGAAATAATCTTGGAGGTTTTTCTAATTATTATTGAGTTAATAAACTTAACTTTTTAGCAGCCAAGTACTCCAGTACTTTCAGTTTGGGGTCTTATGCTTTTACTATTAGGAAGATTGTTGACAGAGTTTTGTTTCTACAGAATTTTTCATAAGAGAAGTGGGACTCTCACTAAGCAATTCCTATATACACAGCTTTTCTGCACCAGGAGAATTGAGAAATTAGATTGCTCTGCTATTGATTAAGACATCAAGTTCTAGGCTGTGTTACATGTGTGATTTTTCATGTTTGCCTGAAGAAATTGAGACAGTAGTTTCAAAACAGTTAAAAAAACCAGAGTTATTAAAGTTTATTGTTAGAAAAACTAAAAGTATTTGGAAAAAGAATGTTTTGTGCTGATTTTATTTAATTATACTGGTATACCTAGGAGTGTTTATGTTTTGATGAAGTATGCATATGTCTATACATAATAACAATTAAAAAAATCATGCTCTGAACTGAATATTCTTCTGGTGGTTCTTGATAAAGAAGTCAGAAAAGCAAAATGGTACATTTTAAAAAAATGCTTTCCATTTGTTTGGTTAAGATTTCATTCGCATCTCCAACAGTGAACATTTTGAATCAATGCATTAGTTTGTGAGTAAAAAGAAAGATTCACGAAAGAGGTTTTATATGTATATCTGGTGCAATTCAACAAATCAGCAAATATCTTATCTAACTTGTAAGCATGTGAGTAAGTATATTAACAATAGAAAATATATATAATGTACCCCTCCACTGAAGTATGATCCAACCACAGTAAATATTGATAAATGAGAAAATAATACAGTTATTAAAATTATGCAGAAAGAATAAAACCAGTGCATACAATATTACATTTACAATTACAATGAAAATAATTCTAAACATTTATAAAAACTAAGTCTACCTCTGACTTGACTTTACTAATAAGATATCTAGTAAAATAGCTCTACCACCACTCTGTCACTTCCATCAATTCTTGTTTTATTAAAAAAACAGGAGTTTACATACTTCTAAAAGTACATCCAAATAACATATACCTCTAGAATGTGTGCATGTGGTGGTGGGGGGCAGAGGGATAGAATTCCATAATTGATATAAAATGGTATTCTGCCTATTCCCACTTTGTTGTCTTCTTTACCTTTGCCATACAGTCTTTGTGTGAAATGATTCACTTTCTATCTATGATCATTTTTGCGCTAGCTGTTTATGCCTTTACCAGCCACTCAGTATTCACTGCATGGTACCTTGAACTATTAGTACAAGGCCTTCTAGGGGTTTCCATATCCTCACTAGTCTGGCAAGTGCTCAAATGTTAGAATATGTTGTGTTGGAAACATCATTAATAAGGAAAAAATGTAACTTGAGAGAATAGGCTAGGAGAGAACAATAAATTCAATTTAAGGGATTTGTTGAGAAATTACATAGAAAATTAGGATTTAAGTCCATTCGTTTCAATAAGTATCTACTTCCGGGTGCCACAAAGTCCAATATCAGTCAGACCAACTCATTCCCCTTTCTTGTCTAACAAAGGCCAAAACTCAATAAAAGGCTTTCCTTGTTACCTTCTAGGATGAAGTTACATTGTATCCTAAACAAACATCTAGATTCAGTCACAGGTTTGTTCCATATAGTGTCAACCTTATGAATTCTTAATTTCCTCTTTCTGCTATGTATTCAAAATGGACATGATATATATATTATACACACACATACACACACAAACAGTGTATATGTATATATATATGTATGTAAATATAAACACATGGTGGGAATCAGCTGGTATGGACTGGTTCAGCCAAACCGGTAGTTCTGGCGATTATTTGGCCCTGCCCATCCACCCCTGCTTTATTCTGTCTCGTATTTCCTTTGATTGAAGCCCAGCTGATAACACCGATTGCCGCGCCTCAGCTGTTTTTACTCACTGGGGCTGCAGCAACCGACCAAACCAGTTGTTACACCAGTTGAATCACACCACTGCACACAGAAACACATATAGTGTATGTATGTGTCTGTGTATGTTTGTATATATGTATGCATGTATGTATGTATGTACATGGAGTATACATATAGTATATATAAATATATATATATGTTTTTTTAATTTTTCACGAGTACTTACATGTGTGCTGTTCAGCTTCCTTCGGGTATTATCCCACGTCATTGGAGTTGTGCTTTTAAAATTGTAGCAATATGTAAGCAACGCATCAGCAAATCTCATCTGCCATCATCAAGGCTTCTGTATTGAGTTCATATGAAGCCTGAATGATGGCAGATAGATTCTGCTGAATTGCTACAACTTTAAAACACAAACAACAAAGATGTGGATAATACCCGAAGGAAGCTGAACAAGCACACACGTAAGTACCCGCAAAAACTTATATATAGTTATTGTTTGTTTTTAAGGCCTTTCGCGGTACTACATTGTGCTGTTCAGCTTCTCGGGAATTATCCCCTCATTGTAGTGCTGAAAGTGTAAGCAACATTTCAGCAAATTCACTGCCAAATCAATCAGCTCTGTAATGATGTGGTCTCACCAGCCTCTGTTTCAAAAATTCGAGCTGGCTATCCTGATTGCTGGGAAGTCTTGGTCTGTGTCACTGGACTGGAGTTGAAGTGATTGGTGTTTCTGGTTTCTTCTGTCTTTTTTGTGGCTTTTGATTGGCTGCAACACTCTGTTCTGTGTTGAGGCTTCAAGTGCAAGCTTGTTCGTGTGAAAAGGACGGCTGCTATCCATTTAGGAAGCCAGGTTTCAACCTGGGTGCCTGGGGAGTGTTTGAGTTTGGAGGCATCAGAGGGAGTCGTTTTGCTCAGTGTTTGCCTGGTTTTGTGGTGTGGAGAATCTTTCCATTTGAGAGTGCAGGCTTCCAAATGATTGACAGTTCTGCTGGAATCATCTCTTCTATTCATGCTTTCAGGTCTTTTTTTTCAATCTCTATGGTTGTCTGATGATCTGTGGCTGGGTTTTCTATAGCTAGGTTTTAGATGCCATTGAAGTTGATGTTGTACCCTGTGGTTTTCATGTGTTGGCTAGTGAAGGAGGTTGTTCTAAGCTTTTTTTACTGAATTTTTTGTTTCCCTCTTAGGCGGTAAATTATTCTTCTATTGGTCTGTCCAATGTATTGTGCCGGGCATGATGTATCAGGGAACTTCGCGTATGCCTTGGTTTCCAGTACCATTTCATAGATGTACTGATCTACAAAAGAAAAGATGGCACACTGGGAACCACACTCATATACCAGAAAGAAAACACACAACCAACCCGCATACCTCAACGCCCATCCACCACACCCAGCACAGATAAATTTCCGTGGCTAAAACAATCTGAATTACCAGAACCAAACGCCTGGCAAGACAAGACACATATAAAGACTGAACTAATGCACCCTGACTGAAGTATTGACAGCCAATGGCTTCCACAAAAAACAAAACACCAACTTGAATCCACAAAAAACACAACCAAGACAATACAGAGACTAAAGAATCAACAGACCTAATGGAACAGAATGTCTTGGCCCTACATAAAGGTACTACAATAAAATCAGTAAGATACTACAACAGGAGCCTCACATCAAACGCCTTCAAAACAAACAAAAAAAATTAGCAGCCCTCCCGAAGAAACCCCAAAGACAAAATTGGACCTGAAAACCAAGCATATATAATCCTGTATATCATTGCCCGGCACAATACATTGGACAGACCAAAAGAAGAATAAGTAACCTGCCTGGATGAACACAAAATGCAGAAAAAAGCTAGAACACACCTCTCCACTAGTCCCAAACACATGAAAAAACCACAGTCACAACATCAACTTCAAAATGGACTAAAACCTAGCCATATAGAAAACCCCCAGCACAGAATCATCAGAAGAAGCCATAGAGATTGAAAAAAGACCTGAAAGCATGAATAGAAAGAGAATGATTCCCAGCAACCTGTCAATCATTTGGAAGCCTGCACTCTCAAATAAAAAGATTCCACACCACAAACAGACAAACACCACTGAGCACAGACAGATCCCTCTACTCCCAACTCAAACATCCCCCCAACCAGCAACCCAGGTAAACCTGGCTTCCTAAAAGGATAGCAGCCCGTCCTTCACACGAAAGCCCAGCTGCACTGAAAGCCCCAACACAGGAACAGAGTGTTGCCAGCCAATCAAAAAGCCACAAACAGACAAAGAAACCAGAAACACCAATCACTAACTCCAAGTCCCCAGTGAACACAAGACCAAAGACTCCCGCCAATCAGAAAGGCCAGCTCACCATTGAAAAACCAGAGGCTGTGAGACCCACATCCATTGCAGAAGCCCCTGAATGAGGCAGATGAATTTCTGCTGAAATGTTGCTACAGACTTTAAACAGCACTACAATGACGTGGAAATACCGAGAACTAAACAGCACAATGTAAGTACCCGCGAGAGCTTAAAAAAAAACAAATAATATATAGTTAATATAGCTGTATATAACAGATAACAGATAATCAGAGTTGGAAGGGACCTTGTAGGTCATCTAGTCCAGCTGCCCACCCAAGCAGGAGACCCTACATCATTTCTGACAAATGGCAATCCAATCTCTTCTTGAAAGTCTCAAGTGATGGCATACAAACACACGGGGTGGGCAACTATCAAATTGGAGAAACCACTAGCTAATTTCATCATTTTTAATTACCAGTTCAGCGAACCAATAAATACCACCTCTGGCTGTGCCTCCTCACCCCTCCCCGGAGTCCCCATGTAGCCCGTTTTGGATGCCAGGCAAGTACAGGTCCCGTGTGTATGGGTAGAGTAGATATGTACTTTCTTTTGAGAGCAGGCAAATCATTTCATTTTTAATGTGTGCCAGTGTGCTCACAGAAAGAAATGACAATAAAGATTATCTTATAAGGATTATCTTCTTCCAGTTCTATTGGATAGCATGAAGAGGTAGTGCTAAGATTTAATTTCAGGACACATAGATGAAATATAATAATTATGTGGCTTCTTGGAATGTAAAGTTCTTTATTTATAATTTATTTATAATTTATTTTATAAATTTTATAAATTTTATAATATAATTTATATATTTATTTATAATTCTTGGACAGTCTGTTAGCCATATAGCACTGATACAGGCATTTGAAAGTGTGTTGATCTTCAAAGTATCTTTCCTCAAAGCCTTCAAGCAGATGTACCTGGTAGAAGGCCCAAGTAGTTGCTCTGAATGCTATTTCTAGTTGTCTGAACATTCATGCAGAACAACGATATCTCTGAATGCTTTGCATACAGTACTTGCATATCACTTAATATGTTAAAAGTCTCCAATAGCTTTTAAAAAGGAGTGATAGTTCTTTACAACTAGAACAAATTCAATTTTCTACTACTGTCTTGCTTAGAAAATGGTAAATAACATTTAAATTCAGGATCTTTTCTGTTTCCCTAGATATAACAGGAAAGTATAATTTTTTTGCTTTTAAATTACACTACTTTGAAGATGAACAAACAGCCCATTATTACAAAATTATGCAGAGGTTTCACTTTTTAGGTGTACATATAGAATTTAGCACATTTATAATATTCATTTGGAATAGAATAACATCTGAAAATAGTGTTGTTTTCTTGTCAGCTATTTAGATAAGCAGCAGAGCCAGTTGAAGCTCTTTCAGTTACAAGACACTCATTCTATCTATGACCTATCAACTGAGGAAGCAGCCTCAGTTTGTGCTTCCTCAGTTCTTTGTGCTTCTCCAGATCTGGAATGCACTTCCCAAGTAATGCATTTTGATCTCACTCTCTTACTTCTCAAAAAAATCACTACATCAGTGAGATGGGCAACATAATAAACAAACAAATAAGTAAATAAATAATAAAAATGTCAACAACCTTAACACTTTAATTACATTTTAATGGTTAGTGGAATACATTTTAATGATAGTCTTGTGGACTAGGACTCAGATACCATTTCTGACTTTGAAGAAAATGTTCCAGCAGAACCTGTGTAATTTTAGCCTCAGGAGACAATCAAGAATCAGAGGCTGATCAAAAATAAGCATTATGTGGACAATTGGAGCAGTCAGAAGAGGATAGCATCAGGTGTCCCTGTCCTCCATCCCTGTACTCGGTATCTAGAGAGGATAGCAGAGCAAAGATATTCCATGAGGCTTCTTATCCAGCAAGGGAGTAAATTTCTTGATTAATGATTGTTGACTGCAGCCTGACTACAACCCTGACTCATGTTCCTTTGCTGGAAACAATTGTTAATCTCCAGGTCTTGCATGACAATTTGTGTGGACACTGGCTGAGAAATTCTGATGTCTGGACCAGCTGATAACCGTGATCTGGCTTTTGGAGACTTGGACTGATTTTGGAATTTTCTTCAGTGTGCTCCTATTAAAAAGCTTCAGGCAAGGGTCTGTCAGCGTTTGCATGCTTTAACTGTAGTTATCTCTTTGACTTTGAAGAAATTATAGTGATCATGTATGAATCAGTATTTGAAACCAAAAGAGACACTGCTTTAAATTTTATCCCTTGAGATCCTATTTTGTATAGAGCAATATGATAATGCTTGGGATAAATTAATTTTTGGTTAAATGTTTTGCATACTGGCTAGTTATCATGCCTTTGAGGGAATGTTGCATGTTACCTACATATAGCTAAGGCTACTTAGATTATTCTTTTTTTTAATCTGCCAATAAATGTAATGTGAAATCCTTGATAGATCAAAGCCATGATAGTGGTGGAGAGTGATCTTTATGGTGTTGACCATGTCATATGGAAGATAATGAGGAGGATGTAGGAATATGCATATGGTAAATCAACTTAATTTCCTTTTTCTGGCTCCTTGCCTCCAATTTCTTTTACTTATACCTTTTTTTTCTCTTGCCCATAATGCCGCTTTCCCAGATAGAGAATAAAGTGATTAGTACTGTAGGTATGTATGTAAATAAAATAAGTGATTTTGAACAAATACATGTTCAAAGAGCAAGTTAGTGGTAGCTTAGCTGCTATCTAATGCATCTTGCACAAAGTTGTTTTACAGGTTGTTTCACAAATCTCCTGAACATTGGACATGGTGAGTTACTTATTGGAGTGCATGTACATGAATAGTTCAGTTGATTCTAGACATGATCGCTTGGATGATGAAATGCAGAGTAACAGCTAAAGAACTTCTGATGTTACCTAGTTTGGTAATGAAATGTCTCCAAAAATCAGCTAAGCTCAGAGAGCACCAAGGACCCCACAGTTCAAACCAATATTCTCTTCTATCAATTATTCTACAAATATTCTCTTCTATCAATTAAAGCTCAATTTTGTTACTCTGTTTCCACATTTTTGAATTCGCTGCTATTTACAGTTTTTCAGTCACAAATTATACAAGGTAAAGGTCAATATGAGCATGACTTGCGCAATGTTGCTCCTGCTAGCATCAAAACTGGTTTGTCAACATTTTTAATTTGTGACTGGCAGCTGTATGGTGGGACTAAATGGAATCTTTCTTCTTCTTCAAAGCAACACTTAAACATCTATTCAGAATGGCAAAATTACTAGTAGCAGACTATCTCTTTAAATGTTGAATTACTCCAGTCTTTTTCTGAACGCATTATATTAATATTTCCTTTGGTCAATGAGACCTATAAAATGAAAGTAGCTCCCTTGATACAAAATTTATTCAGGCCATGGCAGCCAAAAATATTATGATTGCACCTTTTTGTGAAGAATTGTGCTTTAATTTGAGATTATGGATTTTAGTATTCCTCTGTCTCTGTGTATTTGTGTATTCGCGTATTCATGCGCGTATACACACACAAACACACACACACACACACACACAAAGTCTATGAATTGACTGAATTCTTATTGTTCATATTATGTCAGCTGATATTTTTCTGAATTATAAAGTTTGGAAGTTTATGATACTTAATGTTGTTTAAAGCAGTTTACAAACCTTGTGAAATAAAGAGGGAAATATAATGATTTATGAATCGTGATTGTTTTGAGGTTCTTGGATAAGTATTAGAATGAATTCATGCATTACAGCACAATCATATGTATGTTTACACTGACTCTTGGGCTATAATCCTATGCTTATTTACCTAGCATATTTATTTTGGAGCAAATTCCATTAATTGTATGTTCCTTATTTCTAAGTAGACATCGCTGAAATTGCAATTTAACATGTGTTATTACCAATTTTTGAAACATTAGTATAATGTACAATAATGAAATAGTACAGAACATAATTTTTGATGCTGATACTTGTGTTCTTCCATATGCTGCTGAATTGTAACTCCCACCATCCCCCATCATTGGCCATAATGCTACCAATTACTGGATATTTTAGTTCAGCAAGTTCTCCACACCAATCTAAAGATATATGCCAGGACTATACACATGTAATTATAATCATTATGTTATTCACTGAAAAGTGTGAACTCCTATGCTTTTAAAGATGAAAATGTAGGAAGTGGCAGTTCCTTTAATTGCATTTCAGAATATTTCTCTAGTGAGCCATGATTGAAGAAAGCTTGAGAAACGCTGTCTCATAGAGTGGACAAAGTTCACTTCAAAAGATCAGTTTTCCATATTTTTGCTCTCCTCCAGTTAATAAACAGATATAGATATATTTTTCTTTCTAGCATTTTCCTGCAAGTGCAGGGTCCACTTTTTTTAAAATCAACCGAACATTCATCAGTTGCAACAGGAAATGATGGAATGGCTTGACACTTGAGCCTTACATCATGGGCTGAGAGTGAGCGACTGGCCCAAAGTCACCCAACTAGCTCTTATATTTAAGGGTGGAACTAGAAATCACAGTCTCTTGGTTACCTTATCCACTAGACCCGTGATGGCGAACCTATGAATGACACATGTGCCACAGGTGGCATGCAGAGCCATTTGTGCCAGCACTCAAGCAGCAGGAAAATTTACCTCACTGCACATGTGCGTACCTCACAACTGATTTTTGGTGTGTTTGAGGCCTTTTTCAGCCTCCCAGGGGCTTGAGGAAGGCCTCTGCAGGCTTTGCAGGCTGAAAAATAGATGCGCTTCATCACTTCCTATATACCGGAAGTGATGAAATGGGCCTATTTTTTGGCCTGCAAAGCCTGCAGAGGCCTTCCTCAAGCCCCTGGGAGGCCGAAAAAGGCCTCAAATGTGCTGAAAATCAGCTGTGAGGCACAGAGCAGGTAAGGGGGCATGGGGGGATTGCGTGTACATGCACAGGTGGCGTGAGGGAGTGCGTGTATTGCCTTCTGGGTGCACAGGAGCCAAAAAAAGGTTAGCCATCACTGCACTAAACCAAGCTGGCTCTCAAGTATAGTATATATAAGGTAAAAGTAAAGGTTTCCCTATCCAGTTGTGTCTGACTCTAGGGCATGGTGCTCATCTACATTTCTTGTCCAAGGGAGCCAGCGTTGTCCAGAGATATTTTATGAGGTCATGTGGCCATCATGGCTCTATGCCAAATGCACATAGAAATATTGCATACACATATATGTATACAAGTAGAACCTCTGGTCATGAACATTTCCATTCATGACCAAATCGGGTGACAACCAAATATTTTTACCTCTGGTCATGAGTGGGTGCTTGGGTGGCAACCAAACAGCCACGTAGATTTGCCCTTTCGTGTTGCACCTTTTTTTTTATGCTCATGTGCTTATGGTGATGACCAAATCGGGTGACGACCGAATTCTCAGAATGGATTACGGTCGTCACCTGAGGTTCTACTGTATATGTATACATATACATACATGTATGTATGTGTGTAGGACAAAATAGAAAGACTTGCACATTGGATTAGAGAACAAATGAAAGTATACAATGTCATCAAAAGAATAAAAGAATTGAAATGGAAATGGACTGATTACAAAGCAAGAAGAACTAGTGGTAGGTGGACCAAGGCAGTCATAGAATGGATCCCACTTGATAAAAAGCGTCCATAAAAGAAACCTAAAACAAGATGGATTGATGATGTTAGCAAGCATTGTGGTCCAGTTGGCAAAAGAAAGCCCAGGAAAGTGTGTTTGACTGGGAAATTACAAGGGAACACAGGTCTCTGGGCTGTACTGGAAAATTAAAAGGGAAAAAAAAATCCAGAAATGACAATTTATATATAATCTCTACATTTCTATTATAGGGAAGACAAAACAATTCAACTTGAGCTTGGTTTTTGATGGCTTCATGGTTATATCAATGCATTTTCTTTTATAACAGAATAGAACAATCCTTCTGGATTTTTTTTTCTTTTAATTTTCCAGTGCAGCTCAGAGATATGTGTTCCCTTGTAATTTCCCAGTCAAACAAACAAGGCCCAACTGTACCTAGCTTCTTACCTCAGAGGAGAACAGGCAGGTCTACCAACACTGTACAAGATCTTTTCAGTTGATGCAGAGATACCATTTGTTGAATTTGCCCATTAAATTCTGACTTTCATTTATTTTTCCATCTATTGGGATTAAAATAAAATAAATGAGATTGTTCTGATGCCAGGAGAATTAGGTTGTATCCCTGTATGAAAGACTGATCTGATTCAAATCAGACTGGGAAACAGGGAAAAGATAGCTCCTTTCCTTTCATCTTTATATAAAAGTTATTCCAGCTTCTCTCATCTCTGCTTGACAGATTCTCTCTTTTTCACAGTGAAGGAATCAAGTCTTTACATCTAGTCACCCTACTAACATACTGGATACAGCCAGGGCTTCATTATTTTCTGCTTGCAGAGCTGCTGCTGTAAAAATTATGACACATTTGGAAGGAAGCAACATTTTTTTAAAAGCAATATTGATTTAACTTAATAGTATTTAGCATTCAAATTTCATATACATTTAAAATGCTGTAGGGTAAAAATCTAATTGAATAAAAAAGAAGGGATTCAGAAATATTCCACACAGCATTATCTGCAACTTGTAAAAAAAATGCTAGACTGATTGCTAGAAGAGTAATGGAACAGAAGCCCCTGGCAAGAAACTGTAGATAAATATCTTAGATAAAAGTGGAAGGCCATCTCTCTGGAGCTGTGACTGGCTCAAAAACTAACTCTTTTAGGTTTTATTTGCCTCCTATTTTTATCTTAGATGACTGAACTCAGCAAATTGTTTTATTTTTTTCCCCAAAAACCTGAACAATCTGTTTGAGCAGAGGTGAAAAGAGGACACAAGCGATGTGTTCCTACAAAAAAAAGATGATATTCCTCATAAACTGCCTAAACTCTTCCTCTGTGTCCAGTAATATCTTTGCAAGCAAAATATGCAAGACTGGCTGTCAAGAAGGAAGAAGTATCATATATTACAAGTGGATGAGGCTCTCCAACTTTTGTGGAAGGCTAACTTTCCCACTGGGTAGAACTGTGGACTATGTATTGAAATAGAGGAGCAGCAATGAGAACATTTGCATGGCTAGGAAAGAAAGTTAGGTTGTCATCCCAATCATTAAATGCAGACCCCCCCCTTTTTTTTTTAAAGGTGGTGTTAAGAAGCTAGAAGGAGGGGAGATGTTATATCTACTTCATCTGGCTCATTGGTGCAGTTGCTTGCTCTCAAAATTGACAGAGCAGAAATATCAAAGCAAGCTATTCTGATCCTGGCAGCAAGGGTCTTGCCCGTTCTTGTGATTGGTTTCTATTTCTGCTAGTATACTGCTCAGTAGAAGGTGAGAGCAAATCTCGAAATGCATTTGCTGTGAACTTTCGATGGGGCACATAAAAATGATCCATACACCTGCATATAAGGTGGGGAATACAGAAGAGCTGCATTCAAGTCACTTGCAATTTGGTCAAGTTCATTAGATGAGAAAAGGAAGGGTCTGTAATTGCTGCCTGGGGGCGGGCTTCAGAGAGACTCATTAAAACAGAGCTTCTACCACTGCAATGTCTAGACTCTCAAAAGTGGCCTCCACATATCACCTGTATCTCACTTGGGCCACTAATTAAATGAGTGGCTTTGCAGCCTCCTGAGTAGGAGAGGTGAGGAAGGGCTGCCTTTCCTGCGCCTTCTGCAGCAGAAGACAACAGATTCTGTGCAGCAGAAATGTAGCCCTGCCCTTCCCAACCTCCATCTCCGCCCAGCAAATGTTCCTGCTGACAAGCAAAGTGATCAAACATCTCCCATTCTGTGCCAAGCAGTAGGCACAGCTGCATGCATGTGGAATACTGCCTCCTTTGCAGAGAAAAGGGAGGGAGAGCTGCAGGGATCAAGTGTCATTTCTTTGATTCTGGCTGGGCAGAAATTCCACATCTTGCTTTATATCACTTTTTCTCTCTCGTTTTCCAATCTATTTGAGTGCCTTAGCATCTGCAATAACAAGAGAGCCTGCTGAGTTGCAGCAAAGGAGCAAACAACACAAGGCAGGTTTCATCATCATGGCAGCATAATGGGCCCCCCGGAGGCTTCGACCTGAGCACACTGGGATGCTTCACGTTCCTGTGAAGGAGCAGCTTGCCCCCTCGTTGGCGTAAACAAACTATGGAAAACATGCCTGTCTTTGGGGTTCAGTTCAGTTGGCAATCTGCACCATGCTCCCCAACTCCCAGTGTTAGCTATGGAAACTGCAGCACCATCTTTTGTCTTTAGAGGATTTGAATCCATTTGCCATTTAAAAAGCCTGCATCCATAATACATCACTTCCAGCCAAGTTAGTTTTTATTTGCCATCATTTAGAGTCAAATTTTTGCTACACTATGTTCTCTTCCCGTCTGTGCACATGTGTATCACATGCAAGTGCTTCAAGAGAGGAGGGGAGTATCTCTTTCTCCCTCTCTTCAGACAACATATTAGCACAGTAGCTGACTTCTGATTTGGTGGCAAAGAGCCAGTGCAAATTCATTCCTGCAATAGCTTAGGAAAAAAAGCAGTAAATCCTGCAAAAAACAGCAGCAATGGTAGCGTAGCACTGGGAAAGAAGGATAACCTGCAGAGAATCAGCTCTGCCCTCTGGATGGCATTCACCTTCAGGACAGAAATATGTCCTGTTCCAAAAATGATTTAATGTTAAGGATTTTAGAGAGGGAAATGGCATTACTGTGCCAAGATGAGGATTGAGGTTTTTTTAATCCTCTTGTATTTGTTTGCAGAAAGCAAACACCGTCCTTTAAATTTGTGTAGTATTGAAATTATTACTGTTTGCAACTGGTTTTCTAGAGTGTGAAAGGAGGATACTAATAAAATTCCCATCAGCAAAATAATTGTGAAAGCCTTTTAATTTGCAGCAGCCTGGAGATGGGCCATATCTTTTAATTTCCCCCAGCAGGCAAGAAACCCTTGTTTGCACACAGAAGGTCCCATATTATATTACAGGGCATCACTGATGAAAACAATCTCAGGTAATAGTGGTAGGGAAGTTCTCTGTTCAATAGCCATTAGTGTCTGAATGGAAATAAAGCTAGGGCTAAGCCTGGGCTTTAATAGTGTGAATTTCTGCCTTTGCAACCATTTAGTGGTGGTTTGGATTTTTACAATCCAATTATGGCAATGCTAGTTACATTCTGGAGACATCAGAAAAGGCCAAATTTAGGGCTGGTTGTTGGTCAAACTATTGTAACCTCAACAATGCTATTCATTTCCAAAGGGCAAAATTGGTGTAGGACTTACTTTTCCCCGTACTAGGGCTAATATTAGCGGTTCAGTGAAGAAAAAGACTCAAGATCATGTGAGCCTCTCTGGGAGTCCTTTATATTTCAGAATTTCCTTTCCTTTGGTCTCCCAAAGAGACTATAATAACATGTATATGTACCCACATACACATTGATCCCTGCAGCTCTTCGTGGGCTACCTTTAAAATAGAGCACTGGCTTTATGTATGTATGTATGTATGCATGCATACATGCATGCATGCATGCATGTATGTATGTATGTGTTTATTTGTCACAGCAAAACTGAGAAAGCTGTTATGATGGAAAGATTATCATTGAAACTAATATATTCTTCTAACTGTTTTGCTCTAATTTACTTATTTTACTCTGTATTGTAATATATAACTTTTTCTTTATACTTTCTTACCAGAGCCCTAGGTATATTTCTAGACTTGTCAAATACATGGAAAGCTCTCTGTCTAATTCCCTATTCTCAATCCTAAATTAATATTGTATAAAATTAAAATAATTCTTTTCAGTCAGGAAGCAAACAACTTATTTTGTAATTCAATAAATGAATTTGGATTAGCCAATTGATAAAGGCCAGGATATCCTAGTCTAGTGCTGTCTATGTACTGGAACTGCACTCATTTCATCTGTATCTGGGGGGTACCAGGTTAGGAAATTTGGATTCAGAAGCCCTAAGGCTTATATAAATTGGGTATTTGAGGTCAGAAAGTGCTAGGTTTAGAAGCAGGAAAATATTCCATTACCTTCCAGTGTCAAATGTAAACTTCTAATTCAAGTTCCAATAATGTTACCACTAGGAACCAAATGAAAGATTTTTTGCATGATATGTTAGCCACCAATATAAGCCTCTGGCTGTTTTAAGTATAGACAGCAAAGTGTATTAAAAATAAAGCTATGAGCTCTTGGAAGGTCCATTGGAACTATTAGGAAATATTTTGAAATTCAGTACCTCCAGCAGTGAATCCAGAAATATGCTGACCTGTTTTTCTTTAGACTGGATCAGTTACATATCTGTATGCCATCAATATTTAAATGAGAGGCTGGTGTCAAAAAGAAAGCTTTAGATTTTGGGAGAAGCCATAATGGAGACAGACAGAAACTGATACAAAACCAAATATGCAATGTATACAAATCAGCATAGTTCACACATAATTTATTGAATTCTGTTTCATTGAATAACATCCATTTTGTGTCTGTATAAGCCTAGGAAATTGTGACTTACTCTACAAGCCGTAGTTACGTAACAGTGGGTTTATATGATGTGTCAAATAGTCCAACATTCATTGATCTGACTGTCATTTCTCATGCTGACAGTAAACGTAGTTCTTTTTATTTTTCTAGTGTTATATTGATGCAGCAACAAAAATCTAGCACAGCAATTCATCATCTCCTCCTGCCTGGGGACCAATTTGTAGGGAGAGAGAGAGTCTGTTGAAAATGCCAAGTTTTCTTTTTAGCATTGTCAGAAGAGTATCTGTTACAAGTAATTCTAGAAGTATTTTGTTGTTTTTCATTTTGAAGTAGCCTTTTACCAGTGCATTACTATTTTATTATTTCTGTTCTGCAGCTGATTTCAGGTATCAAGCTGACCTCTTGGAGCTCTTTCTGAAATTAAATGGCTTAAATCAGCCTTCTTTTAACTTGGTGTTATTGTAACAGAGTTATTTTCAGCCATAATAATTCTCAGATATTAGGATATCATTACCAGTTGAAAATTGGGAAGAATATCTTAGAACATCTAATTTTTTGTGGTTTTGAGGAATCAGCCTCTAACTTTTTTTAAAAAAAATCTACCAATAGTTTAAAAATAGCATAAGAAAATCCTGGAATTGAGGGCTATAAATTTATTTTACCTTTATAACATTTTTTTAAAGGGAAGAAGAGGTGAAAGACCCCTGTCTGTACCCAGTATGGATTTTTTTCTGCAGAGAAGGTAAAATGGTAACTATATTTAATTCCAATTGGCATTCAATCCATCATGAATTGTTATAGATCCACTATATAGCAAGTCCTTGTGTTAAGAACTCCTCAGTTTAAAGACATCCCTTAGTTAAGAACAGAGCCTATTGTAGCAAGTTTCATAAGGAAACTATGATGCAAAACCAGGAGAAGAAAGTTTTGGATGGCCAGCAGCTGCCTTGCAATGGGTGAGGCCAGGCATGCTTGGTCAGCAATGGCAGCAAGTAGATAGCAAAGGTCAGCAGGGGGACAGGAACCATGGACTAGAAGAAGGCAAAAGGAAATAGACTGAGGAGATAAGCAGGTGGGGGGAATTTAAATGCCCATGCAGTTGTAAGTCAAGGCAAGCAACCAACCACAGGGGCACTGCAATGACTGTCTGTAACCTCAGGGATTCAATGTAAAGGCTAGGTCACACTGGCTGACGGATGCAAAAGGTATGCAAAAAGGACACAGCGGACGAGCAAAATTTCGGGGGTGGCTCCATCCGTTGCTATCCGCTCTCAAAAGTGCTTCAAATTTGCATAAACAGAACGGAAAGGAATGGAAAGGAACGGACGGGGACAGTACATAGCGAGGGTGGTAAGCGGATGTTCGTAGGAAGCCTAGCGTATGGAAGCGTATGGAAGCGGATGACACATCCGCAGGGCTACCGGGGGAGAATAGTGAAGTGGACGCGTAGTGGAAGGAGCGGATATGTAGCGGATGACGCGGATGCATCATGGACGCCTATAGGATGCATAGCAGATGCGTAGCAGATGCAAAGCAGTCACTGCGCATGCAGGGAGGATGAATTGCATCAGCTCTGCGGATATAAAAGGATGCAGCTCGAAAGCAGTCAGAATTCAGAAGAAAGACCTGCTGCCAGAGACATCTTGAAAGAACACCATGGTTCAACAGTCAGGGAAGAAGAGAAAGCCTGTGCCT
>BHFT01010388.1:4512-21010 GCA_004320025.1 Laticauda laticaudata
CCCCCCCCCCCCCCAAGTTCCTCTATTTCTTAACATGGAAAACTGTGTTAAGGCAGATGACCTTCAGTGAAATGTTAAATCCTCTTTCTGTAGTAGTATTGGGCTCAAGGCTACAGTTATAATGTACTGCTACTATTACTATAAAAATATTATCTAATCTTTAAGATTTTTCTGATGCCAGAGCAAAAGACAGATTTCTTACCATATGTGAGGAGTGAATATTGTCTAATTTCCTTTATGCTTAGATATTAATTTCAATCAAGGAAAAATGCATATTTGCAGAAGGATATCTTCAATGTGCCCAGAACTACCTTATCCAGAAAATATTCCCAATTCATTTCAGTAGAAAAATTCTTTTGCACATGCTGTTTCTTTAATTTTATTGAAATGGAAGGGAAGGTTTGGGTAAAGACAAAGCAAATATATGGGGCGATGCCTATCTGAGCACCCATGTATTTATAGGATATTATTTATAGGGTATCTGTAATTGAGTGTGTGTGTGTGTCATGACAACAGATTATAGAAAAACATGTCCAACTTTGGCAACCTTAAGACTTGTGAAATTCAACTCCCAGAATTCCCTAGCCTACATGATGGATCTATGATGCAAACTGATGTCCAAAATCCCAGTAGAATCCTAGATCAGCTTAGTTTCTTGCAAAGTGTAAATATGATTCAAGGGAAGGATGGATGACAAAAAAAAAAAAATGGAATACTGACTTAAAATACATGCCAGCTAAGAAAGTGGAATAAAGCAAAATGGCTGACTGAAACATCTTACAGCAAGCTCAGTTCAGAACTCATTTTGTTGTTTATAGGCGATTAATTGTTTAACCCCTGATGCTCTGCACTGGATATATTAAAAGGTCATTGCTTCTAACCTCACCTCACCCTGTTCTCATGCAGAAAGCAATGTATCCAGGTAAGTTTAGATCTACTGTATGGGTTTAACACAATGCTTGTAATACTTGCATTTGCATATGCCTTACTTGAGTGCAAACACTCAGTGTCTGATCCGTTATCAGTAAACAATAATGTTCCTTAAGGCAAGGTCACACTGGCCGATGGATGAAAAAGCGTAATGGTAAAAAGGACACAGCGGACGAGAAAATTTTCTATCCATTGTTTATCTGCTCTCACAAGGGGGCAAAAAATTTGCATAAACAAGAACGGAAAAGAACAGAAAGGAACGACGGGAGAGAAAGTAGCGAAGAATGTTAAGCGGATGATCAATGGAAGCCTAGCGGATGGAAGTGGATGAAGTGGAATGAAAGCGACTGGCACGTCCGCAGGGCCTTCCGGCGGAGAACAGCAAAATGGACGCGTAGCGGACGGAACGGATGCGTAGCAGTTAGATGATGCGGATGCATCAGAGTGGAGAGTCTACGCGGACGCATAGTGGATGCGTGAGCAGGCAATGCGAAAGTGATTCACTGTGCATGCGGGGAGATTGTCATCTGCGGAAGGCTCGCGCGGAGTAGTAAAAGGAGGCAGGCTACGCCGAAGAGCAGGTCACGCATTCAGGGACAAACATTGACCTGCATGGCAGAGACATCTTCTCAGAGACCATTGGGGAAGAAGAGGAAGCCTGTGCCTACTCCTGCCAGCCTGGCAAGAAGGGACAAAACACCAATCCCTCACCGGAGCCCTGGCATGATTCTGCTTGCTACTGGTGCTTCTCGCCTGAGTGCTTCTGTGGTCTTTCGTCCGGGTGCCTGCTGCTGCTGCGGTGGTGTGCTTCTGTACTGCTGGTGCTTCTGTTGCTGGTGCCTCGCTGCTGCTGGTGGTGCGTGACTGTGCCTGCTGCTACTCGGTTCTACTGGTGCGTTGGCTGGGTGTGGGTGGGACCTAGCCGCCAGAGGCACCGTCAGAAGCCCTGCTGGATGAGGGCCCAGAAGGCCCTCCAGAGGGAGGAAGAACGCAATCGAAGGAGAAGGAGAAGGGGGAGAAGGAACAGTACTCCTCATTGCAGAGACATGAGGACCAGGAGGTGCTCGAATGGCCTCTGAGGGATAGAGACCGAGTACCCTGTGCGAGGGCATATATCGGCATCGTCACAAGGAAGTCACCAGGCATATATTCGAGACACCAAGCGGAAGGCAGGCGGCTTGGCAGAGAGAAGGCGGAGAGCATGGCCTACACTTTTATGATGGTCCTCCTGGGGGTGGGGATAGCATATGCACACCTGGAGTAACCCTGGCAAGCATGCGAACTGATTAGATGACCGGCCAGGGCCGCTGTCAAGCTCACGGGACCGGGAGACTCTACGTCATGGCCAGGTGCAAGACTTCCGCGAGTAGGTGAGACTCCAGCACCACTGGAGAGGAGCAGCCCCTTTGTCAACCCGTTTCCCGTACAGACAGCCAACAGAGCGGCACCCTCTTCCAGCAGCCAGGAAATAGCCGGTGTGTCCAAAGGCAGGTGTCATGCAGAGCCCGCCATGGACAGAGGCCCCCCGACAAGCGTGCACACCCATGCCGGAGGACGATGAGATCTGACGAGGAGGTGCCGCCATGCCAAAGAGCGAGGTCGAGGAGGCAGCAGCACCCAGAGACCACCCCACCTTCCACCCCCAGCATTCCACTCTCCACAAGAAAGCATTGGCAGAAGAGGCAGACAGAGATGAATCAGAGCACACACTGCTCCCTCGTTGGAGACAGGGATAATATCAAGAGAAGAGCGCCAGTCCATTCCTCTCTCGGAGGCTGCGTAACAGCTGTCAAAGTTCATCCTCCGAAGCCACACAAGCCCTTCCTCACCTACGGTGATCCAAGACCCTAGTGTGACTGCCTCGAGCCCAAACAATCCACGGTGAGCCAAGAGAAAGGATCACTGGCTGTCTGCACCACCTCAGAACCCAGCCTGAACCGCTCCCCACCCACTCCGGTCTTCCTCCACCCCAGGCCTCGACTGTTATCAGCCTTCACAAGGCCCTTTCAACAGGCCGCTCACCGTTCACCAAGTCATCGCTTACACGCTACAGCAGCTACAGGCAACCCACGGTATCCTTAGTTCCAGCCACAGGATGGCGCCTTGCCCACCGAGGCCCCAGGTTATGCAATCGCTGCCACGATAGCCACGATTAGCCACCAGAGTGCACATGCTGCCCGACACGATGCCACACGGATCCACAGACCCAACGGAGCCTCAGCAGCGGCCCGGCAGACCGAACAAGACCCCACTAAACACTCCTTCCAACCACAGCCAAGCCCTCACAGAACATCTGTCATCGTGGTCCTGTGCCTGACATCCCAGGTCCTGGTGACTGAAGGCGCCTTCAGACCTCACGGGCCTGAGCCAGCTACTTCCTGACAGCTTCCTGCACACACCAATCTTCCTGTTTGTCCTCTCATGGGTCGAGGCACCCCAATCGGGCCCAGGACCAGCGCTCCAGCCTACTGCCAACTCCAACAGTCCTTCTGTAGCACGCCTTTACACCTTGGACCCATGGGCAGTGGCCATGCAGGTGACTGAGAACAGTGGCCAAGAGACTGAGTGTTTAACTGTTGACTGTATATCTTTGCTTGAGGACACGGCAGTCTTTACATCTGGGTCATTTTGCTGTTTACAGTTCTGTGGTATTTAATAAGAGAGTAATTCGTTGCTATCACAACATAGTTCACTTTCTTTTAACTATAATCAAACTCTTGGGTCGGAAACTTTTAGAAAATGGCGTATAAGGCCTTTCGCATGCTACTAGTGACGAAGATGGAGACGAAGCAGATAGCATTGGGAAAGGATAATGTGGGTCGTAGGAATGGGCCAAGGATAGCTGTGGGACGGATAAAGCCTCGCCAGTGCAAGCTGGCTTGACCGTATGGTCCACCCCTCCCAGCTGGCGCACAACGTGGTGGCCGCTTTGTTTAAGTATCAATAACAAGTTTAATCGGATTGGAAGCACACAGTTTCGCAACATTAACATCAGACTCGTTATTATTAAATGCCCGTGTTTCTATTGTGAGAGGCACACTCAACAGTACATGTGCGCATGCTACAATCGAAGTGTGATCGTAGTGAACAGTGAAAGGAAGCAATCCTATTAAGCGATCTACCATGCCTGTCTTGCCAACGTACCACTGGCTCCAGCCTGGGGACGGTTACCACTGTTTCAGGAGTTGCCATGCCTGTTCCGCTTCGCCGTGAGTCTGCGTTGGGGCCTTGACACCCTCACATAGTGGCTATCAAGGTTGTCGCCCTTGCTCCATTCAACCATAGGTCTCCCATGTCCCGCAATGCGCTTGTTGATGGTCCACAATGCCTGGTTTCTGGCAAACACTGTGAGGAATATGCGGGTGCGCATGGGAGATTGTGCAGGATGCAGCATTGAGTTCCTATCGTATTCGTTCCAGTCCTAACAGATAATATGAGGAGCGATCGCTGCATCGCTGGTGAGAAAAAACTTGCGAACGTGTTAGGCCAGGATGGCCAAAGTGCGTTCGTCCATCACCCGTCTTGCCCTGGACAGCCTGTAAGTTTGAAGATACCTCGTCTTCACGGGTGGGCTTCGGCTGGAAGTGTGTGGGCTTCCATGATGGCGTTAGTTTCTGGAGGGAGAAGGTGTGCATCCACCGAATGATGAATGTGAGGGCAACATTGAGTCGGTGCGGGCGGATATGTTTGTCGTTGAAGGGTTGTTGGATGGGAACCATGCATGATTGTAGGTTGCATTCCAGCCCCTCACATTGTAGGTCATGGTGTGTGTAAAAATAGTCAATCTCCGCGGGATCTGGAAGCGTGACACGTTGCCCTGAGTTAGCTCGATGTACGGTCTCACAATGCATTGTAGTCGAGGCATCAAGACGCATATGCACAAGAAGAGATGATGGAAGTAAGCCTGTTAACATAGTTGATAGTTGTGATAGACTGTGGACCCGGGTGCTGGAGTTTCGGGTCCAGGGCTTAGCTTTTGGCTAAGTCACGGGGTGTGAGCAGTGGAGGATAACCTGAGCAGAGCGGTGAAGGCTGGTTATGGCATCAGCGTAAGCGATGAGTGTTGGGGGAAGTTCCACACTCTGGATACCACTCTTCTTGCAACTTTCTTCCATGCCTTCTTCAGGTGGATAGGGACAACTGGAGGGGCTCGGCTCGCATAGGAGTATTCTTCATCGAATGGCCGTCGCACCACTTCTATCTGCAGCCATTTCAATGCTGAATGGTGTTGTGTGGCACCTCCCAGGTGCATAACTGCATGTGTCTAGTCAGAAATCAAGACACTGGCCGTAGGGTGTTCGCAACGAAGGGTGCGTGACATGTGAGCGCAGAGTGGTGCCACCTGTACCTCCAATTGGTCTAGTGGGACGAGTTGGTGCCTCAGGCCAAGATTGGTTCAATCTTGGGAGGTCTCAGTCGCGTCTACACACAGCTTCGTGAACATGGTTGGTGAGGCATTCTCAATGAAGTTGCTGGAAATGCACGAAGCATGTGCTTCATTCTCAGCTCCACCATCAGCTTGGTCATAGAGTCGAAGACTCCACTACTTTCTCCCAATCCATTTACGGGACCAGAGCAGCCTCTTGGACGTACCTTCTTTCTTCTTGCGTAGGAAAAGTGAACAGTCTGAAGGGCTTGGTTCTGGTGTTGATGATGGCGGCTACTCAAAAGGAGTGTTAGCCGTTGATCCTGGGTGGAGATTCAAGGATGATGTGAAGAGCTAAGAGCAAAGGCTGAAGGAGGTGCCTGCATACAGGGCTGCTGGACTGAAAAGTGAGATCCAGGTGGATTTTCCTCCCCCTTTTTAATAGGGAAATTATCAGTTTTTCTGTGATGTCTTGTTGCATCCTCTAGACTCCTGCAGCACATCTCTAAATGTCGAGATACATCCATATACAAAAGTTTTTTCCGTTTTAAATGCTTTCTATACGAGATGCATCCTCTTTCTCCTTTCTAAGTCCGTGCTACTAATGCTGTGTTTGAATGTTCCACATCTGTTTCGCTTCCTCCTTCTTTCCGTTTGTCCCGCTGGAGCGGATGCGAGTTGTGCGGATGCGGCAGTGGATCCAGTTGGATACAGCGGGACGTTTAACAGATGACGATGGACATAAACGTTTGTTCCCGATTGATGTGTTCGCGATGTAGAACAAAAAATGGAGCAGCGAAAGTTCATCTGCTCAAAATTTTGCAGCTCAAAACTTTTGAGCAGATATGAAATCTCAGTCGACAGATGCTGGACGGATAAGAAACGTATGGAATCACGCATGCCAGTGAGTACAGAATGGATGCATCGCGTTAACCAACAGATGGCAAGTGTTTCTCTCTGTTTTACATCCTCTTTGCATCTGTTCGTGCAGTGTGACATGGGCTTTAGGGCAGTGTCCTCGGATGTATCCTTTTACTGATTTACATATACAGTTTATATGAACAACTTAAATACACTTGTGTCCTCTTCGGTGATGATGTAAAATTGTTTACTAGTACTGAAAATTCATTTATTTTGCAAAATAATGTTGACCACATTTTAAAATGATCATCCATTTGGCAACTTCAAATTTTGGTTAAGAATTGTTCATCCCAAAGGTGTTTTTTCAAGAAGCAACTGGACTTTCTCATTTTTTTTTCTTTGAAGATGTTTCACTTCTCATCCAAGAAGCTTCTTCAGCTCTGACTGGAAGGTGGGGGATAGAAGGATTTATACTCCTTGCAGACAGCTGGTCATTTGCATTCATTAAGGCCACCTGGAGGTTTATCTGTGTCATCAGGGTGACCTGAGTGATGCAAATGTGTGTGGAGCCTTCTTGGAACTGTTGAAAGGACTGTATTGTAGATTGGAGATAGATGATATCCTATCCCTCTGCTTCTGTTGAGAGAAGGCTGTTCAATTTTGACATAGATGGCCTCTTTGACCCCCCTGCTTTCAAACCAGCGTTCCTCTCTGTCCAAAATGTGGACCCAGATTCAAAACAACTGCACGATTCACTGAACAGCTGCAGTGATTTGCCTAACCATCGTGGCAAAAAAAAGGTCATAAAATTGGGCGTGACTCCTTTAACAATCACTTTTGCAATGGCAATTCTGGTTTCAGTTGAGGACCTAAGTTGAGGACTATGCATAGGTGTAGACATAACAATCACATTTTCTGTGAAGTGCCAACAAAATGTTGGAAGTCATTTCATGAAAATTGAGATTCACTCTTTTAGTGGATTAGTTTTCTATCAGCCAATCTTTCTGCTGACATAAATTTGAAGTTAGAAATTTACTGCTAAGATTGTCACCCTAACTTCATTTCAGAATAAAGTTTTTACACTGTTTTCCAGGGGACAGAGTTACATTGAAAAAGTTGCATCTGGTTAAGTAATTCAAAGTATTTCACTGCATATGGAATGTAATTGAATAGAAAAATGATGTACAAATAAGGACATTTTCCCCAAGCAACAGAAGACTGGTTTTTGTAATCTACCAATGCTCAAGGCAATGATGATTAATGATACAAAATTCTCCTATATAAAAACAATGAATTAATTTGTGTTGTATCTGGAGTTAAGGACAAGAGAGAGATACATTAAACAGGCATTTATTTTTAGCCTTGTAAACAAAGTATTGGCCATTGTTGGCAGCAAGCAGAAGTAGAAATGAATTTGCCTCAAAACTTTTTCTCAAAAATATGCAGTTTCTTAAGGAAAAAAACAAAAACAAATGTAGATTTCTAATATGAAAGCAAAGTGGAAAAAATCATGAAATATATTTTAAGATAAACATTTTATAAAGGGTGATATCCACCTAGTAGAGGAGGGAAGAGAAGACTATTAAAAGCTGAATGATACCACATGTCCTAAAGTCTTTATTTATTGAATGTGGGAAGAGACTCCAAGCATTCAATTGCGGCTCTAATTGGAGCTTGGATGGTACCATTCTTTTCCATAGCATGTGTTACACTGAAACCCTTTTCATCCATAGTCTCCCTCTGGCTCAAGATTATTTCTAAACACAACTGTTGTTTAGTAGACACTGGAATATGAGCATAGCAAAATTTCTACCATGTTCAAAGCATAGGAATGGACTGTATACTAATGCCCAGAGTTATTTGTGTGAAATAATTACAAGGAAGTCCAATTCGGTTTTTGTATGAATACACAGTGTAGTGCAGTGCCCATAGAGCTGTGATTAATGCTTAGACATTAGAAGGTCTCCCTGCATGAAGAGCAATGGAATAAGGTATTTCCACACCTCCTAACCCATGCTTCCCAACCTTTTGCCTTCCAAAGCCATGAAAGAGTTTATTAGCTGCCCATTAGAGCTGTATCAATTAGTTGATTTTTCTTCTGATTTCTCTTCAAATTGTCCAAATTACACAAATATGTTTACCACAGTGGTGGTATTCGACTGGTTCTGCCTAGTTCTGGAGAACCGATATGAGCGATGAGCAGCAGAGACCAAACCAGTTCTCTCCGCTGCTTGCTGTTGGACCCACCTGCCTGCCCGGGCTCCCACACTCACCTTTATCCATTGAATTTGAAGCGGAGCTGCTTTGTGCTGCACAGAACAGCATCATGCAGCACCTGCTGAAGCAACCAGGATCATGCAGGCTTGCAGGAGGTGAGTTAGAATGCCTCTGCACCTGCACAAATACCTCTGTGCCTGCGCAAAGTGTGCATTTGGTGCGTGCATGCGTGTATGCCAACTGTGTGCATATTCACAAAGTGCGCCCACCAAGCCAAGCCCACCAAACCAGTGGCAACAATATTTGAATACCACCACTGGTTTACCACCATTAATAGCAGCTTCCTGCAAAACATTTATTAATATTCTTCATGTGGTTGTAAAAAAAACCCAAAACAATATGTGAAAGATAAAAGGTGGCAACCCCAAGTACGTGTGCTGTTCAAAATAACTTATCTCGAAGGTAGAAATAAAAAAAAACAAAACCACACTGAACCACCAGTTCAAAGATGGAAGCTCTCTCATACACTCACATTATTTTTTGTGAGCATATGTCCTTTTGATGTACTGATGTTTAACATCAGCAAAGGAAGGGCACTGTATTTGGAACGCTATCTGTATGCATTTCTTTCCTGATTTGTACTTCTGATAAGAATTACTTGGACTGTTTTGGTGATTTCAAAGTGCTGGCTAGCAAAGCTTCTCTTCAACCCCTACCCCTTCGCCTTTTGATGAAACATGTGGGAACAAAGCTATAATTGCCAAAGACATTTTAATTGGATAAGGGTGGTCCTGAAGCCTTGTTGAGATTTTGAACACCAATGTTTTCATTTGGAACTTTACATTGGCAGCCGGAGAGATTGTGGAGACTCATAGTCCATTTGAATTGTCCCGAGGGATTTCTAAATAGGAGAGGATACTATGCATAGTTATTCCACCTTGGGGGTGGGGAGGGTTGGAATAAACTTTTGTACCTCCATGTGGTTTTAATTTCAGCAAGTGTTTGGACAGCAATACATGAAGCTTGTCATGGTGAGTTGGCTAGGAGTGCCCTTTTATTGGCCAAACGTTACCCTTTCAAGACCTTGCTTTGTAATAATAAGGACACAGCATGAAACTGATGCAAAACACTATTCTGAAGTTTGGACATATCAAACGTATCACATTTTTGCACCACAGCCAAGATAAAACTGAATTTTTGCCACAACCCTGTACCATGGATAGAAGTATCCATTGTTAAGAAGGTCAGATCCTTCTTCCAGATATATCCAGTACTTCACTAAAAATGGCAGTTGTATTTTCTGCATACATTCTGCATACATTCTGTTAGGGTGAAAGCTGCAAAGAATCTGGCCCTGTTCAGATTTTTCCTATAAATAGAACTTATGAATTAATGGTGCATTAAATTATATTATGCCATCGCATTAGCTAAGTTCACCTACTACGCTAATCAAACCAGCAAATCGTAATATGGTACATTTAGTGCAATGCACGAACCCAGATCATGGGACATACATCTCGGGAGATATTTATAGGATTGTACTAGACATATTTTAATCAAGCTCCTATTCACCTAGCCTCCATATTCCTAACATTGCTAAGTGAATTGATATTGTAATTTATCTGGAAGCCATTATTACAGTTAATGCAAAGGTGATAAAATAACAGTTCTTTTATACAGATAATAAGAAATGTGCTCTAAGAAAAAAATGTGAAAAAGGAGAAGAAAAAGAAAACAGAAAAGATATAGAAAAAAATTAAAAATGATATAGATATAAATGGTTTATGATATCCCTCTCAGCTATTATTTTTATCTCCAATTTCATCAAAATTCTTTCTTTTTATGACTTATTATTTCTAATCACCAAAACTATAAATCACAAAGCCATTCATTTTCTTTCTCACACAAAAAGTCCATAAGAGGTCTTCAGTCATTGATGAATGACTAATCAAGGTCAACAATGACCTTTCTTTAATGAAAGAAATCAATTTGTCCATCTCAGCAAGTTCTGTTAATTTCACCAAACTTTCCTCATGGTGTGTAATGTTGAATCTTTCTATCTCTGAGCATATAGTAATCTTGCTGCAGTAATCATTTATTAAAATAATCTTCCATCATTATTTTCTAACTATTTAAACTCAATCCTAAAAGGAAAAGTTCTGATTTTAGAATCCTCTCTATCAATGTATGCATTTGAATTAATTTTTAAGCTTTCTTACATGTCCCCAAACACAATAAAAGGTGTCTCTATGTTGTTCATATGTCCAATATAAAACTTCTGGACTGTAATTCAAAAATTTCACACTGGATATCCCTTTGAAATTGGTTATTAATGTTATTATTAATAGCCAAGTTGGGTGGGATTTCTCATAGTAATATGTCACAAAGGATTTAGACGGTAACAGTTTGGGAAAGGCTGGTCCAATATCCTATGTAAAGCAATGAATCAAATTCATGCAAATATAAACAATCTATATTTTTTATTTCATATGCTGGAATATGTTTTAGCAATATGAATCAAGTTTAATCTCTATTCTATAGATACACTTTAAAATATATTTAAAGGGCATTTAATCCATTGATGAAGCTTTCCTGAAGATTCCAGTTTTGCAGTCCATATCTGCAGTATCCTAGAAATCTCCTATTTACCAAACACTGACCTTTTGATAAAGAAGCGTTACAGCTTTTGATTCAGTTATGGATTTCCTCAGGTAAGAATAATCTCAGTGCCTTTGAGGGAGTCAAAGCTTCTAAACCCTTTTGTCTATGAGAGCATGCTTAAGTTATGGACTGGGAAGACCAAATTCAATCTGAAGTCAGGAAAAATCCTTAAAGCAATTATTACATAAGCAACTGGCTTTTTGATGATAGGACATATCTTCTTCAAGGCCAGAGGCATCAGTCCATTTTTCAAAGAAGGGGATACCTCTGCATGGAGCAACTTTATGTACAAGAGATGTCTTGTGCAACCTTCGCCAGCCAAGAGGAATATGTCTCTAGATTCATCATTCCAAGGGTCCTCTTTTTAGGAATAACAAGTTTGAATAATCCTGGATAACCAGATAAGACCATGCTGAATATCATTTAGAATTGAATTTGGAGTGAACCTGAGGAGCTTTATCCATCAGATACTTTGACTATGTCTCGTAGTAGCCTATTCAATAATCCTATGCCTCAACTCTTCTGAAAAAAGAGTGAGTCACAATAAAAAAGGCTGCTGAACTTTATCTGAGGATGCAATAATCCTCTTATCACTACAGTGTAATGTCTTATAGGAATCATTACTCGTGCTTGGGTTGGATTCAGTTCTTCTTTTCCTCAAATGGCACTGTAGGCATCTCTTTTGATGTTTCATTTCCGAAGTGTCTTGGAGAACCAAAGAAACCCTTGGGTTCAAGGCATAGTGAGAAACTGCACAGGAGCAATCTTTGCATACCAAGTGGTGACAAGGGAGTTATACAGTTGTGGCAAGAAAGAAAGAAGAACAAAGGAAAGAAAACAGGAATTTCTATGGCAGGCAAGCTAGGGAAACATTTTTAGTATGATATATTGAATGAGATAATTAGTAATGTGAAATCCAATCTATTTTTACTTGGAGTTAAAGTTCCCCCAACCTATAGGACTAAAGCTTCTGTAATCCTGTAACCTAAATCTTCTCTAGTGGAGCTTTAAAATGGTTATTTTCTCTGGACTATGCCTTTACTCAATGTTTAATTTGTACTAATAACATAAACTTTTAATCAGTAAAATATTTTGAAATGCTTTAATAGTCTTAACTAGACCTTAAACAGATTCCTTTTTTTAATGATTGAATTTTAGTTTATTTTAAGGAGCATCCTAATTTAATTGAGCAATGTGCAATGGAAGATTTAAAGGACGGAACATGCTTTGTAAAAGTATTTTCCAGAGGCATGCCTTGCACTGCTGCCTGTGTCCCTGGAACACCTTGGCTCAGCTGGAGGAGTCATGGGTGTGGTGTCTATTTCCTGGCACAGGGAAAGGTTTCAGGAAAGCGTTGGTTGTGTTTTCTCCACCCAGATAGGTTCTTGACCCCAATTTATAAGTGGCTGAGGCTTTATGGGTCTGCATAGAACTGACTGTGACCCTCAATGTAAACCAAACCTCAACACTCTTATTGTACTGCCTGTCCTCCTTAAAATGTAATTGAATATCCTAACGTTCCTAAGGAAATCCATTTAACGAATTTAGATTGGAGGGTTTTCTTTTATTTCTATAATTACATTGAAATAGATTCATGATTTTCCATGTTCCTGATTTGTGTGATATCTGTATTATACAAGATAATGTTGGGGTATTATTTCTAACAAACAGTCTACCAAGGAAATTGAGGTGCCAATAACTGGGCAATCAAGTGCAATGGTCCTTTGCTCACTGTACAAGCACAACACCTTTTCTGATTAAAATGCCAAACAACAGCTACCAAACTCAGGCACACAAGTATCTATACATATGAAAGAACTTATGTGTCCGAGATAGCTCCACAGTCTCAGAAGGAATTATTTCAAAAATGATCATCGTGGCTAAAAATGGCAATGCAGTTATTTTCTTTCCTGAATGGCTTTTTAATTTTGGCAGAGCTATTCCTTTCCTATTTTTATTTTTTAAAAGAATCATGAATATACAGTTCTGCAACACAAAACATATTCTATTAGGGATTGCCAGAGCTTGATCTAAAGACACTGCTTGTTGCTAAAAACAGTCCAGTGCCATCTGATACCATGTGAGCCAGCTTACTCTCATTCAGTAATCTCTGGGCATGTGAAGGAGCATAAATTCTCTAAATGAAATACTTTTAAATGTGTAAAAGGTATAACTTTGAGTTAAAGAGACTGACTTTGATGTAACATGGGATTTATTTATGCATTCATTTATTAACATTTATGTAACCCAATTTGTGTTTTATAAAATATTCTTCTTTTTCTTTTTTAAAAAATCAACCTTTTAGAATAGAGGGTACATAGTTGGCTACAATTTTTGTCTGCCCATTACTAATTCCAGGAATTGAAAACAATTGGTACATTATGTAGTTCAATATCACCTAGTTTCTGCCTAGCTTCCACATATGTTTATGAGTCATAAATTCTAAGTCATAAATTGAATACAAATTAAAAATAAATAAATAAATATTTTAGTAAAAATAACATATCGATACATATGAAACATCTAGAGCAGTGGTTCTTAACCTAGGCAATATAGCCCCCTAGGTACCGATTTCATTTTCCAGGGGGGCAATGGAACGAAAAGGGGCAACACGGGGGCAAAGGAACGGAAGGGGAGATGATATGGGGGCAATGGAGCAAGATGTTTTGGGGACACTTTTGAGACTTTTTTCGTACAGTGAACAGCTGTATATCTGTCATACAAAAACATCAGATCGCTCGCTATTAGTGGATTGAACTATGTTTT
Source organism: Laticauda laticaudata (assembly GCA_004320025.1). Taxonomy (NCBI): domain Eukaryota; kingdom Metazoa; phylum Chordata; class Lepidosauria; order Squamata; family Elapidae; genus Laticauda; species Laticauda laticaudata. Next base: position 18,314 of record BHFT01010388.1, read on the forward strand.
AAAATGTTCTGTAAAAATTTTCTTTGTGTCTTTTTAACCTTTTTTACAGTGTGCATGAATATATATTTTCCTTGAATCTTAATTTAGTTTCAGAGTTTTCGTCTTGAAATTCCTAGTTCCTGCATTGCGCTTTGTTCTTATGCCCTTTTTACATGTCTTTTGGCGTCTTAAAATTCACTTGTAATTAAATCATTAAATGTTACTGTTTTTTGGGGGGGGCATTTCATTTTCTTGCAATTGAATTTTGTTTTCAGTGGTCATTGCATTTAAGTGTCTTGAATAAATAAGATAATAATGAAATACTTGTATCACAAAGTTTGGGAGTAAAGTGATGGATGGCATCAGAATTTTTCACACAGTTGAGATATGGAAAAAAGTCTGGAAATAAATTATTTGCATCGATATGTCCTGATGACAATTTTAAAGAAAATAAAAAATGTGTTTGCATAAATTGAATAATTATTTCCCTGCGTTGTGATTGAAAGGTTATTGGGGTAGGGGGGTGATGATAATTTCCTCAATGGCTCAAGGGGGCGATTCTTTCAAAAAGGTAAAGAACCACTGATTTATACATTTCTCATCCTTGGTTAGATAACATGTGAAATAAAACAATTGATAAATATTAAGATGGGGAACAAAGTCCTAACATGTAGCCAAAATGAGATAGCAATCATTTCAATAACACAATAAAACATTCAAAAAATGTGCATGAGCATGCTGACCATGTTCAGTTGTCAGGAAGCACATCTGGAATGGTTCAGAGTAGCAGACAAAAATATGACAAAGGCAAGAAATGATAATATTGCTACCTTGATATAGGTCTTATAACATGCTTAAATAAGATGAGTCACATTTTTTACAAACAGAGAAAGAGGGGGAAAAGTCTTCCAGGTCAACTGTAGGTTATTGTTCATCTTTTATAATAATTTCTGGATTTGAATGCAAGGAAAACACCTTCCCTCTCTCAAAACATTGAAACTAAGCAGTGGTGGGATTCAGCCAGTTTGCACCAGTTCAGGAGAACCAGTTGTTAATTTTCTGAGCAGTTTGGTGAACTGGTTGGAAGAAATCATTAGGGCAGAGAACTGGTTGTTAAATTATTTGAATCCCACCACTAAAACTAAGGTAATTCAGTGAAGCTGTTTAGAAAGAGACCTCTTCACATAATACGCTATTTACTTATGAAATTCGGCACCACAAGATGTGGGGAAAGCCACAGACTTGGATGCCTTTAAAAATAGATATGTAGAGGACAGATCTATCAAAAGAATATTTCTGAGACTTGGTTTTACTTTTGAATTTGAGGGGATATCATCCTCCAAAGCTGCAGTGGGGTGAGATTGGGGCAAACAAAGATATCTTTCCATTGCTTGCCTTTAAGCACATCAGAGATTTAAAATAATGTTTGATCACTCTGATAAATAAAATAGTGGACTTAGATATGCCTTGCTTTGACCCAAAAAGACTGTGCTTAGCACTATTATACACTTTTCCTTCTGCTTCTGGTGACACAGTTTGCAAATTTTGTTTGTGGCAATGTGTAGCACACAGAGGAATGGGGGGTTCAGGACAGGTATCCTAGCAAAGCATTAAGACAAGGTTTCTCAAAGTGGTCTCCCAATTTTTCAGAGCCATTTATTCCCCATAGCCTCAGTTGGCATGTACTTATAGAAGTTGTAGCCTATATTAAAGTTTAAATCAGCAAGCACTATGTGAGATAAGGAGTCCAGATATTTCTGTTTATATGGCATGTTGAACTAGTACCAACTGCACATAATTACAAATGCACATCCTTTCTTGATTATCTTGGTTACTCTATATAAATTTGTATCCATATAGCACCACAGAAATCAATTTGGGATTCCAACTGTTTTTGGAATTATCTGGCAGTGTGTTCTTTTTTTTAGTTTTATTTTCATGCTAAATTTTATATGCTGTATACTGTTTGTAGATAGGGAAAAAGAAACCCTTTTCAGAGACAGTTTGGTCCAGTGGTTAAGGCACCTGGCTAAAACCAGGAGACTGCAATTTTTAATCCATGAAAATAGGCATGAAAACTGGCTGGGTGACTCTGGCACAGCCCAAATTCATAGGGTTGTTATTATGGGGAATGTAGGATAAGGGAGTATTAAACATGTTCACCATTTTGAGTTATGTATAAAAATAATAAAGGTGGAATAAAAAACAAACAAATAAACCTTATAACATCTCTCTGAAGAAAATTGAATATCTGATCCTGCTGCTGTTCAAAAAGGTACCTATTGATTTGATGCAGTTATAATTTACCATCAGTCTTAAGCTACTGTTATATTGGAATTGTTCAAAGAGCTGGTAAAGTTCTCAAAGCCTGTATAATATTTTACTAAATTCTTGATGAAAAACATCTGAAACAACATAAGCTTGGTAAAGTATGGCCTACAATAGTAATGTCAGGTGCAAGCAACCAGAACCAGTTGTGAATAGTCTCAAGCAAAAACTTCATTGTTACTTATCTGTGTTAAAATAATCTCATCATCAGACTGACTGCATCCCCTTGGGGTTGGTCAGAAAAGGCTTCAAACTTTGGAACTTTCGGTTTAAGCTTCTTCGGTGACAAGACTGAAACCTCATCTCTGTGAGGCTTCGATCTGTGCTCGCCACTGGACCGCCCCGAGCCAACTGATTTCGGAGCTAAGCCACCCCGTAGAGGTAGTGAAG
>BHFT01010389.1:0-15761 GCA_004320025.1 Laticauda laticaudata
ATCCTTTTATATCCGCGGAGCTGACGCAATTCATCCTCCCTGCATGCGCAGTGAACGCTTTGCATCCGCTACGCATCTGCTAGGCATCCTATAGGCGTCTGTGATGCATCCGCGTCATCCGCTCCTTCTGCTATGCGTCCGCTTTGCAATTCTACCCCGGAAGCCCTTCAGAGGTGTCATCCGCTTCCTTCCGCTGTCATCCACTAGGCTTCCTACGAACATCCGTTTAACATCCTCGCTATGTACTACCTCCATCCGTTCCTTTCTGTTCTTTTCCGTTGTGTTTATGCAAATTTGGGCCACTTTTTGGAGCGGGTAACAACGGATGGAACCACCCTCAAAATTTTGCTCGTCCGCTGTGTCCTTTTTGCATACGTTTTGCATCCGTCGGCCAGTGGAACCTAGCCTTTATTAAATGTGACAAAGCTAAACAGGAAAAGAGCAGCAGCAAAAGAAAACATCTAATTCTTTGCTTGTCATATCTTTCCTTCTTCCCACCAATCTATTCCCAATACCTCTCTGTTTCAAAAAGAAAAGAGTGTGAGGACACCAAGGCTTTTAGTTAAAATAATTGGAACGTGTATCTCATGTGCCTGAGTATTTGAACTACAGGAAGTCCTTGTGCACTTGTGTCCTTGTGTGTTTAACTGCCTCATTTAGCAACTGTTTGTAGTTACAACAGCTTTGAAAAAGTAACTGGCAAATAACTGGAAAAATCCTGGCATTTATGCCTTTTTCAGGTTTGTAAAGCAAAGAATAGCTCATATAAAATCACAAACACAGTCATGGTTTCACTTAGTTACCACTCCATTTAAGGACTGAGTTGCTGGTCCCAGTTGTGATTGCTATACAAGGACTGTCAACTATCTGTATTTATCTGCAGGCAGCTAGGAAAAGAGGTGCTGCTACCAGTATTTCTTTTTGTTGAGGAACAAAATGAGCATTTCCATATTGCACAAGCATCCTTGCTGAAGGGAGAACACTTCTTGAATCTGCCTATTCCCCTCTGAATCCATCACTGAGATTTGTTTTTCTCCATCAATGTTGTTTTCAACTTAGATCTGCTTAAATGAGTCAGAAATACTTTCTCTTAATACTTTGAAATATAATTGACATATTTAGTTGCAGACATCCCTATGGAATATGGAGAAGGATAGCAGTCAGTGCCTTCAAAAACAACATGTACTCTTGGATGCTAAATATGGTGGAAATGGCTGTTTGAGCAGAATCTAGTCTTTTTTTAATGGGCGTTTTTAAAAATTACAATTAAAAACAAAAAAAAAATTAATACCATTTAAAGAGAATGAAATATTTATAATATAAATCTGATTATCTAAGAGACCATATCTCCTATTATTAATTTGCCCAAAAAGAAAAGATGGAAATCTCTTTTAACACAAAAAATAAGGAAAAGGGGATGCTAATGTTCAATTGCAATACAAATATATTAATTGTATTTGTATGAAAACTGCCACTAGTCAGTTTTTCAACCTTTGACCACATGGAATCATATGGTCTAGTCTTTCCTTTTTGCTGATAAAAGACCCAATTCAGAGATTGAGAATTGGATTTATCTGGCCTCCCCTCTTCTTTCAAAGTGATCTTGTGATGCAGTCAATATTAGAAAGGGAACATTGCTTTTTTGACTTTATTCTAAAATGTGCAACTAAAAACATTCATACAATTTTCATGTGCAAAAAATAATCATTGGAACCTGTGCAAAAAGTAATCATCTTGCAGCTGCCTTTTAAAGTTTCATTTACCTTATTTGAAGCTTGTATATATACTTGTTTCTATATGCTATAGGCAAATCATTCAGTAAAGAATATCTATGGAGATTTTCAGTCATCCAGGTCATGATAGTCCCCAAGGTGCTTTTTTAAGAAGCAACTGAACTTTCTTTGTTTTTTACCAGAAGATGTTTCACTTCTCATCCAAGAAGCTTCTTCAGTTCAGACTGAATGCTTCTCTTGGATGAGAAGCAAAATGCCTTCAAGGAAAAACAAAGTAAGTGAAATTGCCTTTTGAAAAAGCATCTTTGAGATTCAGTAAGGAAATGACATTGAGGAATTTCACCTACACACAGCCAGAATGGTGAAAGCTTCCACTTTCTATTTAGCATTTTATGGCAGAATTTAAGATATTGGCAAATTCAGTGATCAAGGTTAAAAGAAAAATCTAGATGGTTCCTAAGCCATAACTAGTATACATATCTAGTGCCCTTTTCAATGTCAATAAAATGACGTATTCATTCACTTAGTTACTAGATTTCTATCTCTTTTGTTTAGAATCATAGAATCATAGGGCTGGAAGGGACGTTGGAGGTCATCTAGTTCAACCCCCTGCCCAAGGCAGGAGGCCTTATTGCATCCTGGACAAATGGCTGTCCAATTTTTTTCTTGAAAACCTCCAGCGATGGAGCACCCACAACTCCAGGAGGTGAGCTGTTCCCTTACTTAATTGTACTTACTGTCAGTTCTTAGCTCCAGATTGGATCTCTCTTTAGCAAGCTTCCAATCATTGCTTCTTGTGCTGCCCTCAGATGCTTCAGAGAATAAGTTGTCCCTTAAGTACCGCAAGGCAGCTATCATGTCAGAATACAGAATATCGAATAACAGAGTTGGAAGGGACCTTGGAGATCTTCTAGTCACCCCCTCCCCCCCGCTAAAGCAGGAGACCTTATACCAGGGGTGTCAAACTGGCGGCTCACAGGCTGGATGCATCATGCACAGGCCACCCCAGCTCCGCGAAGGCAAAAAACATTGCAATATGTCACATGATGGCAAGGTGATATGGCGAGTTTGACATCTGTGCCCTATACTATTTCATATAAATAGCTTTCCAATCTCTTCTTAAAATCCATCAGTGATGGAACCACCCACAACTTGTTCTCAATGACAGGAAATTTCTCCTTAATTCTAGGTTAGATCTCTTTCTGATAACTTTCTATTCATTATTTCTTGTCCTGCCCTCACGTACTTTGGAGAATAGGTCAATCCATTCTTCTCTGGGACAACCTGTCAAATATTGGAAGGCTGCTATCATGTCAGCCCTGGTCCTTCTCTTTGTTAAACTAGACATATCTAGTTCTTGCAACCATTCATCCTGTGCTTTAGCCTCCAGTCCCCTAACAATCTTTGCTGTTCTTGTCGGCATGCTTTCTAAAGTCTCAGCATCTTTTTTGTATCGTGGTGGCCAAAACTGGATGCAGATTTGCAGAATTCCAATCCTTCTCTCTTGGTTAGGCAAGACATGCTTAGTTCCCTGAAAAGTTCTTTGTATAATGTAGCCTCCAAAGCTCTTTGTTGATATTCTCTGCATTCTTTCTAGGGCCTCAGCAGCTTTTTTGTATTATGGTGACCAGGATTGTAAACACTACTCCAAATGTGACCTCACTAATGCATTATAGAGTACTATTACTTGTTATCTTGATGGTATCCCTCTGTTGGTGCAAGCCAGGACTGCATTGGCTTTTTGGTAGCTGCAGCACCCTACTGACTCATACTTAAGTTATTATCCAATAGGACACTTGCATCCTTCTCACAGTTACTACTGAGCCAGGTACTGTCTAATCTGTATCTATGCCTTTGGGTTTTTTTTCCTTCCTAAATGCAGGATCTTACTTTTCTCTCCATTGAATTGAATCTTGATCCTTCTCAATCATGAGTCTGTCTTCCAAGGTTTTGGCAGTTTGCTGTTGTCTGCAAATTTGATGGGTTCTCTTTCCCCTAACCCTAACACTGTGAGATAGGTTGGTCTAATACACACAGTGAGCTTACATGGATGAAAGTGGACTTGAACTCCAGTTTCCTCATTGGCAGTTTATCACCTGAACATTTATACCACACTGGGTCCATTCTGTTGAGGTATCTGTTAGTTTTTCTTCCTGCTAATTTAGACTTGGGAATGTAAACAGAGGTGGATATATAATATCAAGCAGTAGTAAATTTTTCTTAATTAAAATTGTGGAATATAAGATACAAAATTAATTATATTAGAAAGCTTATAACGAGACCTTCTAGAAATGTTTCTTTAGTACTGATGATGAATTGATTTTTTTTCTCCGGATCGTGTTTTTGTATTTATTGGAAGCATAGTTAAGCAAAGATGATCAGATTTCTAGTCCTTCTTGGATCTAGGCTCTTGATCCTTTTGGAATTAGATGTCCAAATTTTTCTAATTTAAAATTAATCTAATTCTTTTCTGATTTTATATTTATTTTTATCTTGTGTTTTTTAATTAAATGTAATTAAATGTGATACAAATGTACCATGCAATAAATACTAATTCTAATGCAAACTTTTTCCCATTTTTGAAATAATTTGATATCTTTTATCCGTAATGCCCATCATGACTCATTTTGGAAAAGGAACAAGAAGCATAAATAAAAATTATTCTGGTCATGTAGAGAAAAATACTGTAGTGGGGTAACACAAACAGTATCATTGGAACTATTTGATAGGTGATCTACTGTAGGAGCTCAGGTCTTTTTCTATTTCTGTTTTTTATGTCTTTATAAAAAGCAGAATTGCGGTGGTGATATGGTGATATCATTAGAGATAGGCAGGGGAGTGAAGGCGAATGTGTCAGGGCAGATTTATAAATGTCCAGGATCGGCTAGCAAGAACAGTTGGACAACACACAATCACTTTCATTTAGGGAGCATTTCAGTGAATACATTAATTAGAAACAAAAGCTTAAAGCATGTTTTTTTCCTTGGTCTTTCTGCATTATGAGACTGAGGTACAGGAAAGTTGATTGGAAAACAGTTGTGAAGGAGGTCAACTAGTTGGTTTCATCGTTAGGTGAGGTTTAGGTAATTTTGAATTTGCTGTAATCTAAGGTACAATAAAGTAAAAGCTTCATAGACTTCTTTATTTCCATTTTTAAACTGCTTGAAAGTGGACATATACTGAAGTACAACATGGCTAAGTTGCAAACATGTTATGATGATGTTTTTATACTTTAAGGCAGGTCTAGAACTCACAATCTCCTGGTTTGTAGGCCAGCCATTAACCAATACACCAAACTGGGTTTTATTCAGTCTCTCTATTTAAATGTATACTGCAATGTATTCCAAATCTATTAATAATAATAAAAAGAGAGGTAAAAATGACCTTCATAACCAAAACAAGTTCACTTGTTTTAACCATATTATTTGAAAAATTTTCTTGTCTTTTTTGATGAACCCCCCCTCCAAATTCAAGTATTGACAAAAATCCACAAATCCACAAACTATTGCTGCAATTCAAATATAGATTCCTTCTCACAACATTGTATGATATTTTTTTAAAAGCTCCTAAGTACCTGATAAATTCATGGTGTCTTAAAAAGATTGCAAATATGGAAGAAAATAATCAAGAGGACAACTATATTTTGCACACAGTGATCTCTCCAGAATCATAATGTTTTCAAACATTATTTGCAGTATCCAGTTTATAAAAATCATTTTTATTGACCTTTTTATATTATCAAAGTAAGCTAATTTCATGTTGAAACATTTAAGTACTTTTCTTTTAGAGGTGATGTAAGAAATAATATAAACTTTATTTAAAGAAGATTTAGAAACCAAATTCCTCTCAAAACTCTAATCATTGCACAATTTCAGAAGCAAAGTTAATATTTGAATAATGTAGACTAAATGACTATTAAAGTTGAATAAACTGCCAACAAATTTGTTGTCTTTTTTAGAACTAAGTTGTTCCAGACTAATAATCCTATGACCAGGCAAATTTACCCCCAAACAGGTTTAGATGCTAATTTTAAGCCAGGATTTATTCCATAATGTAAGTNTAAGCCAGGATTTATTCCATAATGTAAGTTACATGATTAAAAAGGTCATAATTATATTTGCAAGCCAGTATTTTTTAATTGTGTTATTGTTAAGTGTAGGCATTGAAATACCCTAGGCAACAAAGAATCCAATCAGAAATTCTTTGATTTACATTTCAACAATTTTTTAAAAGTGAGGCACGGGGACTCATGTGTAAGAATCAGAATATAAATACCTAGTTTTATAAGGAAATGTTTAAGGAAATTATCTTAACCCCAGTGTATTTTCATGCAACTTCTTAATTAATTGCTCTTTTTCTTTTGGTTGGGCGAATAGAAGAATTGCGGAAGCTGAGTTGGTCAGGAATTCCAAAAGTTGTACGACCAATTACATGGAAACTCCTGTCAGTAAGTACTTTATGATTTTATGATGATGGTGTATGTCTGCCGTGTATAATTTTGCTTGAATCACAACTATTAAGTAGCATTACAAACAGTGTGGCCGAAGCAACACTGTTCTTTTTCAGTTTCAAGAAAAGTTTCAACACGCTTTCGAAGTTCTGTTCTTTTTCCTACAACTATAAAGACCAATCCTGGAACCCTTATTGTGGCTATTCCCTGACTTTGCCTACCTCAGAAGAATAACAAAACTCAATAAGTAGGCACAAAGTCGGTTGGTCATCACCTGTCAAGATCCTAAGAGGCAGAGGAACCTGGGACAATCTGGAAATTGCAGAGACAAATGGGATGGAGGAGAGAAATGCATGAGGGAATTGGAAGGACAATCAAGTCACTGTCTTATTTATATTCAGCTTGAGCAAAGAACATCCCAAGTCAAAACAGTAACTTGTTCTGTTTGGCCATATATCTTCATCAAGAACCACAAAAGGCAGATAGAATATTGTCAGTGAAATAGTAGTATCAAAGCTCTTAGCCATGAATTGGCATATTCAGTGGAAGGGTATAAAGCAGAGGTCTCCAAACTTGGCAACTTTAAGACTTGTTGACTTCAACTCCCAGAAAGCTGGCTGGAGAATTCTGGGAATTGAAGTCCACAAGTCTTAAAGTTGCCAAGTTTGGGGACCCGTGGTATAAAGGATAAAGGAGGGTCCCAGGATTGATCTTTGACACCTGCCATAAGGGAAAGCTCCTGAAGATGTCATTCACTTTGCAAACAAACCAGAAGATAGAGAAGGCTTGAATTAGTAAACAGCTCCATTATCGATGCCAGAGATAATAAGTAGTACTATGGTCATATGTATGAAATACTGCAGTCAGGTCCTAAAGAATCAGCCTAGTGTGAGAATTTGGGACTTGGTTACCAAAATAACATTTAGAACTTGAGAAAGCACTATTTCTATTGATTTTCACAAAATGCCAATTGATATGGATCAAGAAGGCCACTGGAAGACAAATAGAAGTCATTGTGAGAAGGCAGGCTTCACAAGAACTTTGGATTAGTTCAGTATTGTGATCACAAAGAGGGATCCTGGGATTATTTTTTCCAGTGAGACAAAGAAGGTCATACTTAAAGGAGTCTAGGAAAGTCCCAGGGGTAATGAAATTTGAATGTCTTATGGGTCTCCTGATGTACAGATGCATTCCTTGTTTGTGGCAATAAACAAGGCTGCTGTATATTTTTTGTTTTTATCCAGAAGAAGAAACTGTACAGCGATTCATGTTTGTGGGTAGTGTATGTTATTTGTACTTTAAAAAAAAGGTTTGCTTGATATAGAATATTGAAACTGTTGATCCAGAGAGAGAATGCCTTTGTTAATTTTAAAAACTGAGTAAGAGAAGACACATCTGCCCAAGGGCAAACACTTATATCCCATGAAGAGTTAAATTTACAATTACACATTAAATTGTTTTTAATGATACTAATAGTATCATACATAAATGCAAACTGTTGACAAGAAGTGAAGCCTAGAATTTAATATTTAACCTTACATAAATCCATGCGACAGGATATTAAATGTCAGATTTCATCTAAAGACATAATGTAAGCTAATATAGTGTAAAATACCTGGAAAACATTGTATCTCTATATATGTAGGTACACACTTTTAACAAAAATGCTTAGCTGGTGCTGGAAAATAGAAGCTGTGAGGATGCCATTCCTTCCAGCTAGTTAATCTGACTGTCACGGAAGTGTAAAGAATCAGATAATGTTTTTTACATCATGTTATTTAAATAGACATTAAAAAACAGCTTTTCTGATTTGGCCATAATGGTAATTGAGCTTAACTTTTCCCTGGACAATTTGGTAGGTAAAAAAGAATGAACTGAATAACCAAACAATTGATTTTTAGCCCTGTCTTAGTGCAGATCTTAATAGATTGCAACTTTTTCCTGAGATTTGAAGTCAGCTTTCTTAAAATTAATATATAGATAGCATTTAAGTATTGTATGCTTGGTTTTATTGTCCCTTACTGCCATACATTGTATTACGTGTGGTGTAGTTGTCATGCATGGGATTAGTATTGGGAAGATCAAGTTTCATTTTGCAAAATGAAGCTGTTGGCAAACAAGACAAAAATATATTAGTTATTCCATTTTTAATAGCTGCCAGGGTTAACTGAAATTGCCCATTTCTGTGGCATAATATGAGCGTTTTATGTTTCTGGAAAGTGTAATCTTTACCTTTGAGTTAGTTGCATTAAGAACTTAAGCCGTGCTTCATTGGATCAGATCCCTAGCTTGTCTAGGCCAATGTCCCTTCTTTTAATGGCCAACCTACTGTGCAGGACAACTCACTAATCCTCTACCAGATGGTCTTCAGAGGCAGCCCCATTGCCATTGAGGCTAATAGCTATTCATCCTCATGATATCTGTAGATTGGTCTAATTTTTTTTTGAAACCAGCCATCCTGGTAACCATTTCCCACTTGTGGTGATAAAGTCCAAAGTTTAATCATATAGTACATAAAAAAATATTTTTTGTTTGTTTGTCCTGATACTTCCAGGATCCAGTTTCTGGTTCAGGTACTTTGAGAAGGGGGAAATAGCTTCACATTGTGCACAATTTTGTAAAAATTTTCCCATTTCTGTTGAATCAGCTTATTTTAGGAAAAAAAATCCTGTATAGGTAGTCCTTGCTTAAGAACTTAAGAAGTGGGACTGGCAATTGTCTTTAAGCAGTGCAGCTATTATGTGAGACTTTATGTGACTATGATGATCTTATAGCCTCTCTTCCATAGCAGTTGTTAAGGGAATTACCCATGGTCATTAAGCAAGACATCCCATGACCATGGCTGGTGATTTTACTGTCAGCTTTTCCATTGATTTTGCTTGTTAGAAGCTGGCTGTGGTGTGCAAAATGGTTATCACATAAATGCAGAAGGCTGCAACAGTTGTGAATGCATCTGAATGTTAGCCATGTAGCCACAGAGGCTACATGGTAATAAAGTTATTTTTACAGTGCATTGTAATTTTGAATGGTCACAAAACAGGACAGTCATAAAGTGAAGACTGCCTGTATTTGAATTTTGACTCACATTCATCAACTCTCAGTAATTTCATGTACAATTCCTTATTAGTATTTCAGGTCATTTCCCAACAAATTATGGCTTTTGTCTCATTTTTGACCCTTGTTCTTTCACTTCAGCTTATGTACATAAGAAAATCAGTGGAAAATGGATGTTTAAGAATTCTGTGGAAGTAATGGAGTTCCATGTAGGGATGTTCTCTTCTTTTTCATGATGAAAAATAAATTGGGCAATAAAGTAAATTAATCTTAACTTTTTTCAATTATTTTGCACTGAGTGCACTGCCTTTTTTACATGGATATATTAACATCTATAAGACTGCAAGATGAAGATGAATCAGACTATGTTCTTTCCTTATGCTTCAGGGATTGGCAATAGTTCCTGCGATATACTTTTTATGGTTAATTTCAAGAGACAGTCTAAATCTGTGAGTTTTCAGAGTAATGATTCTGAAAAATTGTACACTATGCAGTCTCCTAAGATTTCAATCATTTTTAAAATAATTTTCTTCTTTAATGATGTTGCCTGTGCCATTATGCAAAATCTCATAAGAATGTCTGGAAAGTTGCTAAAACTGATTTACATTAATGCTGAATTTATTTGCAAGAAAAATGTATCTTAGCTTATTTTAAAGTTTTAAAGATCAGATTTTTCTATTCATATATATATTTTTTGTTTGTGTACCTTTTTAATCTGATTGAAGTTAAATTTAATTAGATGAATTTCAGTCTATTTGAGTAGGTCTTATCCCTTTGAATATACTATGAATACTAAAATAAAAGGATAAGTAGCACAATATAATCTGGATCTCCACTGCAGTCATTGGCAAAATGGTTCAGTAAAATGCTGCTCAAATTTTCAAAGGTGAAAACCCCCAGTTTACTTGGCTATTTTGTTGATTGAAATTAATTTGAAAATGCCTGATGCCATAGTACTGATTTTTCCCCTTGAATTAATGATTAACAACTGCCTTTTCTATCTCTCAATTACTAGGGTTATCTTCCTGCAAATACAGATAGGCGAGAAGGTACTTTGCAAAGAAAACGGAAAGAATACTTCGCTTTCGTTGAACAATATTATGATTCAAGAAATGAAGAAACTCATCAGGATACATATAGACAGGTAAAGGAATTCTTAAAATGACTCTTGTTAAATTGTTAAAATGAAAAATCAAATGCACAGGTACGGTATATGTGGTACCTTGCTCAATAGTAGTAACTGAGAGGGATCTCGGAGTCCTAGTGGACAAGCAATATGAGCCAGCAGTGTGCAGCAGCTGCCAAAAAAGCCAACACAGTTCTAGGCTGCATAAACAGAGGGATAGAATCAAATCAAGATAAATTGTTAATATGACTTTATAATGCCTTGGTAAGTCACACTTTGAATACTGCATCAGTTTGGTTGCCACAATGTAAAAAAGATGTGAGGACTCTAGAAAGAGTGCAGAGAAGAAGCAGCAAAGATGATTAAGGACTGGAGGCTAAAACTTATGAACTGGGCAGGAACTGGTATGTCTAGACTGATGAAAAGAAGGACTAGGGAGACATGATAGCAGTGTTCCAGTATCTCAGGGGATGCCACAAAGAAGGAAGAGTCGAGCTATTCTCTCAAGCACCTGAGGGCAGGTCAAGAAGCAATAGATGGAAATTAAGGGAGAAGACAACTTAGAACTAAGGAGAGATTTCGCGACAGTTTAGAACAATTAATCAGTGGAACAACTTGTCTCCAGAAGTTGTAAATGCTCTAACACTGGAAGTTTTTAAAAGGCAAGTGGTTCATTTCTCTGAAGTGGTGTAGGGTTTCCTGCCTAAGCAGGGGGTTGGATAGAAAGAACTCCAAGGACCTTTTCCAACTCTACTCCTATTATCCGTATCCTATTCCTATCCTATCCTATCCTATCCTATCCTATCCTATCCTATCCTATCCTATCCTATCCTATCCTATCCTGATGAGGGCAATGTCAGAAGTGTATTCTGTAGCAAGAATAGCCCTGTTATTTTTTGTTACCATAATACTATCCCAAACTGAATGAACATTTGAAATGGGCACATTAAAGGGATTTTATCTGATCATAAGAAACAGTTTAGGCTATGGTTTCCCATATGTCCTGGTTGTCAGAGCCCTGGCTTTGTTTATGAATAGCTGCAACTTTTTTTTTTTGAGAAAAAGGTGTATGCTTTTTTCTTTTAAATGTATTTAGTTAAGAATATATAATAAAAAATATATCATCAAAAATACAGTTTATCTACCCAATAGTGGAAAGTAGCTTTCCGTGTATAGCACATAATCTAATATGGTCCTTGATCTGATACAACTGCCTAAACTAAACTCTAAACCACCTAGGCTGTTCATTTAAATATATTGCATTCTTCTATTCCTAATACATAGATCATATTCAGTTTCTTCAGTCTTCAGGTCCTTCCTTCTGGAAAATAGCTTTTGGTGTTTATAGCTTTTCTCGTAGGCTTTAAAATCCTGGTATAGGATCTGATTTTGCAGGACTTTCATGAGACCTGCTTTAGCACCCTGATTCCNCCCCCCCCTTTTTTTTCCAGCTTGTAGTTAACTTTAGAAATAAATATACTGTAATTCATGATATAAAGTGACAATTGGATTTTGTTTTGTTTTGTTTTTCTGGTTATCTTACATGATATGGGATAAGTCTTCCAATCATTCTATTTCTTTATGTTGTTTCCTTTTACTTCTCTTTTAATATTAAACTATCTAAAGAGTTGGGGAGCCTGAAAATTGAACTAAGTGAAAAAAACAGGAAAAAAATCAGTAATTTCCAAATCTTTAGCTTCAAAAAGTATTCTTCTTTATGACTGTAGCTGTGGGATCTCTGCACATAATCAGAAACTGTTTCAGCATTTCAGCATAAACTGTTTCAGCATAAAACACGGCATTTGGTTTGCTTATGAGCTAAGCAAGCCAGGTTTCCGCTATTAATAAATCTATTAAATAAAATAAATCTCATAAGAACACTCTGCTTTTGGTTCTGTTCAAAGATTCTATTCAAATCTCTTCTGCTGAGGAAGATAAATAATGTTTTTCAAGACAGACTGAAGATCGGGCCTTTCTGTCACAAACTATCCATGAATGTCCCTAGAATATACTTTGGAAATCTATGTTAGATCAAAGCTGGAATACTTGTCATTACCTTCAAAAAGTTGCTGAAGTTCAGCTTCAGATTCCTCATCACTGAATTTATCCATCAGTTTACTGAAGCTATGGGATTGTAATCCACCAACTTTTAGAGGTTGTAAGATTCACTAATGGGATTATATGGTAGTTGTATACAATGAATTAAAAAATAAATATAATTTCCTCCTCTTCATTTACATGCCTGTAATTTCTTTTTGAAGCGATTTCTCTCTTTTGGAAAGATACTATACTTTTGTGAAATAATTGAAAAATATCTTCTTAGTCAAAGGTGGCTGCATAAATTGTTTCCAGTGCCTTATTGTTTGTCTTCATTTTGAGGGTGTTTTTCTAACTGCTGGTTTTTATTCTATTAACTGATTAAAGAAAAGATCAAGGATGTCATGGGTTTAACATGGTTCAGGGATGATTAAACACTAGGCAATAACAGATGACACCATACTTTGTACCTGCAGAAGCTTTTGGCATGCAGAGAATTTTTAAACAAAATATTATATAAGCTACCACTCATAACACTGAACTAACAGGAAGTATATATTATAAGGCTTTATAAAAGATAAGGCTCTTAGAATGCTAAAGGTGAGGTATTTTTTTGAAAAGTGAAACCTGCAATATATTGTCTGATTTAAACCTGCTTGAATATTTTGAAGGTTTCTGAATTTAAATGCTTCTGTTACAGATTCATATAGATATTCCTCGCATGAGTCCTGAAGCTTTAATTCTTCAGTCCAAAGTAACAGAGGCAAGTATAATCCTAAAGTTCTCCAATTTGTGTTTGGATAGATAATAAGTTAAAATATATCAGTCACATATGCTTTGTTGAAAAAGGTATTTCCTTTATAAGCAATGCTTATTGGATGGGAATGGTTTGCCATTCTTAATTACTGTATTGTTTTGTTGAAAATGCAGAAAGTTCAAAGTCTGAACCAAGCGTGCAGCTCTCCTCAGTAATAAAATGGGCCTTAGATTGTATCGAGAGCTCTGCTTTCATTCATACAAGAAGTTGCCATAACTTCTCACCCAGTCTTGAAATTTATCGGTCTAGTTCTGCACTATATTCATGAAAGACTGAACTAAGTGACTCAGTTGTATTTCTGTTACCTCAGACAAGAGTGTGTATCTAACTGGAAGTCCAGATGCATGTCTCATGAAACTGAACTCTTAACTTCATTGTCACCCTACTTTCAGAATCCCAGAAAAAGAGTGGGTAAGGTTAATTTGGAGAGAAGATAAATGCTTATTCTCATCCAATAATCCCATTACTGAAGATGTATCCACAATAAACAGATCCAGAATCTCTAAAGGGGATTTGGAGCCTCTTCTTCTTTTTCCC
Organism: Laticauda laticaudata; assembly: GCA_004320025.1. Lineage (NCBI taxonomy): Eukaryota > Metazoa > Chordata > Lepidosauria > Squamata > Elapidae > Laticauda > Laticauda laticaudata. Next base: position 13,755 of record BHFT01010389.1, read on the forward strand.
CTTATTGGTCCACCCTCCCTTTTTTATTTTGTTCATTTGATCTTTTTTTAAAAAATTGCATGATTAGCAGGAAATCAGATTATGTAAACTCAATTTTTCAACTACTTCTGAAATCTCTAGAGTATACCGAGCATTTCCTTAGCTAGATCTACTATATATACTACAATGATATTCACATGAAATGAATAATCTCAGATTATAGGGCAGGGGGAAAATCTGCAATTACATAATAAGCTTTGGAGAGAAATAAGCTATTCTACTCTCCCTTGATATTAATCTTATATTGTAAAATCTTTAGAGCCTTGATGTTAATCTTATAACATAATACATTTCAATGATCTTAATATGTAAAGTCTGTCCTATGTTAATTTGACTAATAAGTATACATGAAATCTAGAGAGCATGAACTTCCCAAAATATCTACATGAATCATTTACAGCAGCCCTTGATTTGAAATATTCCTCCAAAATTGGACATATCAGTATAACAGCGACAAAGATTGTTTACAAGACTTAATAGGACTTGATAGCTCTGATAAAGGAATATCACTGCACTCATTTATGTACATGAATATGCTTTCATGGACATTGATTTTTTAAAAATATTTAATTCTTACTGCTTTATATTTGTTACTTTAATACCTCTAAAAAACCTGGAATTATCTGATTTCACTGCTGTTATTTTTCTTCAAATTCAGCAAATATTTATATATGGAATCTCAATAAAAGTACAATATATAATGGCTAATTCAGTTTGGTTAGCTGAACATTGTATATCAACACTATTTATATGCTGTTATAAATGTTGCTATTTTCCAAGAGCTAGGCGTGGTTCTTGCATTTTTATTGTTATATGTTTAACAACATCACCAATATCTTGGTGCCCACTTGGTTTTCTGAATATGTACTGAGGCCTCAAGTAGGCTCATTGAGATTCCTCACCCATCATCTAACTGTTTATTTTCTAATTTTACTTAATATTATATTTATACCCTACTTTCTGTTCATATAAACATACCAGGTGGCTTCTAATAATTAAGAAATTGCAAATTATGATATATAACAAAAATTAATATAATTAAAATCAAAATTTAATCCTGTATCATTAAAATCAGTTAAAGGTTGGTGAAAAAGACACATTTTTTGCCCTTCTTCTGAGTATCAAAACTTGGTAGCCAAATGCATCTTTTTAGAGATGGCTTCCATTACATGACAATCTCATAAAAGAGTCATCTTTCACATATCCAGTGCATGAATTTTGGACATATGTGCCTTCTGTTAGAATTATATATATTTTTCCTTATATTTTCCCCCCTAGATTTTTGAAAGAATTTTGTTTATCTGGGCAATACGCCATCCAGCCAGTGGATATGTTCAGGGCATTAATGATCTCGTGACTCCTTTCTTTGTTGTCTTCACTAGTGAATATACAGGTAAAAATTCATGTTACTTTATACATTGCTTTAATCTGATATTTTATTATTATTGCTGTCTTGTGTTCCTTAGCATTTATGTTTATGAAAATGCAGAGTGTATAAAGAGTAATCAATTAGTTAAATTAAAAAAAAATTTTTTTTTTAAAACCCACCTTAGTTATTTTTATAAATAGCTCAAGATGGCAAACATACCTAATATTCTTTCCTCCTCCTATCTTCTCCATAGCAACAACCCTGTGAGGTGAGTTGGGCTGAGAAGGAGTGACTGGCCCAAAGTCACCCAGCTGACTTTCATGGCCAAGGCAGATTAGAACTCATTGTCTCCTGGTTTCTAGCCTGGCAACTTAATCGCTAGACTAGTGGTTGCCAACCAGTGGGCCGGGGACCATTGGTGGTCCACGAGAAAATGTTGGTGGTCTGCAGAGAAATGTCATCCCCAAAGCACCCCCCCAAAGCAATTAATTCAGGATGCGCAGGAACACAAATGGCCTATGGGAACACAAGGCATTCGTTGCTTGCATTGCGAACAACATGAGGTGTAGTGAGGAGAGGGGTGAAAGGGCGGGGGGGGG
>BHFT01010390.1:0-16411 GCA_004320025.1 Laticauda laticaudata
TAACCAACGGATGACAAGTGTTTTTCTCCGTTTTACATCCTCTTTCCATCCGTTGGTGCAGTGTGACATGGGCTTAACATCATAAAAGTATCAGGCAAACAAATAAGGCAGAGGTGTCAAGCTTGATTTCATTGAGGGCCACATCAGGGTTGTGTTTGAACTCAGAGGGCAGGGTGGGCATGGCTAGGGTGGGGGTGGACATAGTGGGCATGCCCAGCTCGACATCAGTTGTGTCAGGGGCACCTGTGGTGGCCAAGTGCTAAGGCAGGACTTCCCTCAGATCCTCTCTCACTCTCATTATAATCTCCTTTCTTCCTTCCTTTCTTTTCTTTTTCCTTCCCTCTTCATTCTCCCTTCTTCTTCCTTCCCCTCTTTCCTTTTTTCCTTTGCTTGTTCTCTTCCCATATTTCCTTCTTTTTCTTTCTTCTTTCCCTTTCTCCTTTTCTGTTCCTTCTTGCACACTCAAATGCAAAAGGGGAAACATTTATCCTTTTGTTTTGTTTTTAGTTTGTTTTCCTAGCCATCTGCTAGTGAAAGTGCTGCTGGAGGCCATCAAGGGCAAAAATGGAGGCCAATTTTTGCTGGCAGAGCCCTGTGGGCCAGTCCTTTGCTGTTTCCAGGACAGTCCCATGGGCCAGATCTAAATATCCTGTGGGCCAGATCAAGCCCACAGGCCTCAAATTTGACACCCCTGCCATAGGGAAAAATACCAAGTGATTTACTACTATCTGATAAGACCTGTGAAAGAACCATATTTCCATCTGCCCTCTGTACCATTACCTGACGTCTCTTACGCTTGATGTTTAGAAACACAACACAAATCTTGTCCCAAATGGGGGAGTTGGAGTATTTTTACTTTCTTCAGGAATTTTGAGGGAGTTAAAAATTGGCATTCAGGAGAAAGAGATTTTGGGGAACATTCTGAGTTGGAATTTTTGTCTTTTGATGATGGGAGAAAGAGGATCCCAAGAAACTCTGTAATGTGAGCCAAGGCAAGCTGACTATTCAGTCAAAACAGATCATTTCCTGTCAACATGAAGGCTCCTGAAATCTTCTCACAACTTCCTTTTGAGATGGGAGTGAAACAGTACCGCTAGTTTTGCACGTCAAGAAAAGAAAAACAAAAACAAGATAGCACAACAGACTTGGTGGCCTTCTTCCTTTATTATGAAGGGAATTTTAGATGCCACCCATTCTTGATTTTGTCACACAACAAATACAGCTTTCTCTCTCTCTCTCTCTCTCTCTCTCTCTCTGAACTTAAAGCATAACACATTTTCTGTGCACAGTAGAAGTATCTATTTTTAGATTAAAGAGTTATCTTTAGATTAGAGATCATAGTTTGTATCCCTAGGGTAGAGCAGAACTTTGGTTGAGCCTATGGCATACGAGTGTCCTTACAATTTGCAAGTCTGTTGTACATGGCAGGTATACAACTAAAGCTGACAATACACCTCAAATAGTCTGTATCTGACAAAAATAGGATTACACAATAGCCTTGAATGACCAAAGCCAAGATGTGGAATGAATGTCCGTCTATATGGGCCTATCTATAGAAGATTACAACTTTGTCTATAAGAGAAGTAACTGGTAGCAAATTAAATAAATACAATAATAATAATACATTGTATGACAATGAAACTAAGAGAAAGAGAAAAGAGATAAAGAGGTATCTTGTTACTCAACTGCTTTGAAACTTATCAAATTTGTAGGTTGTGGGATTTTTTTTAAAAAAAATCTTTTTATTTCTTTAAATTCTATTTTTATTTCCTGTAAGCCACCTTGAGATTCTGTAAGTGTAGCGGGGCTAAAAATTAATAAGGAAAAAACTAAAATACTTTCTAAAAATATGACAAATATACAAAAAGAAAACTTCACAATAACAGACATCCAGACGACAAACAAAATTAAATATTTGGGAATTGTAATTTTTACAAAATGTACAATGCTTAAAAAGGATAACTATACAGCGCTAATTAAAAAAATAGCTGAAGACTTCAGAAAATGGAGCAATCTAAGACTTTCTCTTATGGGGAGAATTGCATCAATAAAAATAAACATATTACCAAAATTACTGTTTCTATTCCAAAATGCTCCCATAAAATTAGAAAAAAAATTTTTTTAATCTATTGGATAAGTTAGTATCAAAATTTATTTGGCAGGGAAAAAAACCCCAGAATTAGACTGAAATTGTTACAGGATGCTACTGAAAGAGGAAGATTTGGTTTACTGGACTGGGAAATATGCTATAAAGCGGCCACTCTGACCTGGATTAAAGATTGTATAAGTGTTAAAAACAAAAGAATATTAACATTAAAAGGATATAATTTATAGGCAGAGTAGCTTGCCTTTTTGTGGCAGGACAAACACCAAATTAATGGTTACTTACAAAGGCACAAAATTAGGCAGACTTTACTAAGTGCATGAAACAAAACTAAATCTCAATTCTATGTTGAAATACCAACTTGGCTATCTACATTGGAAGTGTTAATGTACCCACAATTATTGTGGTGAGGATAGGTCATTACATATGAGGACATATTAGATGAGAAGGAAAACTTAAAAACAAGGCAGGAGCTGAAATGAGATTTGAGATAGAATGGTGGGCCTACTTACAATTGCAATCAAGGTAGAGTAAAGATATGAAAAAATGGGGTATTAGTAAACAGAAAACAGAATTAGATAAAATATTATTAGGACTGAATGAGAAATTGATTAAAACAATTTATAAAGTACTATTGGAATGTAAATTGGAAGAAGAAAAAGTGAAAGAAATGATGCTGGCTTGGATGAAAGATTTTGGATGTGGTATAAATCTGGAAAACTGGCAAATTTTATGGGACTGGAATAAAAAAATTACCCTGGCAGCATCCTATAAAGAAAATTTACTAAAAATGTTTTATCGATGGCACATCCTGCCATCAAAACTAGCAAAAATGTATCCGAAATTATCTTCTAAATTCTGGAAATGCAATAAAGAAATTGGAACATATTGCCATATATAGTGGAAATGTGAAAAAGCCCAAATATATTGGCCGAAAATCAGAAACTGGTTAGAAGAGATGTGTAAAATTAAAATAGAGTTCAAACCTGAAATTATCTTATTGAGAATTAATATGGGGAAATATAATAAAAAAATAATATATTTAATAATTCATGTCACCACTGTTGCGAAACTAGCTCTTGCCCAAAGATGGAAAGGAAATGATATGCCAGAAGAGATGGAAATAATTAGAAAAATTTTGATTGTTATCTCTAATTGTAGAATACAATCTGATTATACAGAATTTGGGAGAAGTTTTACCACTGGTTTAAAAAAAGAAAGGAGTAACTCTAGCAATGATGATTAATATTCATATGCATATGTAAATTTGTATTTTTGTTATTTATGTACCACGTTCATTGTTTTTAATGTTTCTTTTTTCTCTTTGTTGTTCATTAATAAAATTATATTTTAAAAAAAGAGATTCTGTGAGTGAGTAGGAGGCAATATAAATTTTCCAAATAAATAAAATTTTATATTCAACACATTTTAATGTGAAAATGTTGTCCCGGAAATCATGGTTTATTAGATACTCAATACACAAGCTAGAATTTGTTGGTATTGGCTGTGACTCACTACATTAGTCCTTACAGGAAAAAATGTTTGCTAATCATCAATTTTTGGTACTAATCACAACTCTCAGAACCAAATAATAATGAGTACCGAGGTACCACTATTGTAGACCTGAATGAAGGAGATCTGATCTTGTAAAGCAGATGAATAAAGGCAAGAAAGTAAAGATTCATATTTAATTATGAATGAGAGGGCTAAAATATACATCAGAAAGTATAAACTAGTGTCATCTAAGTTCTTGCAGGTGATTTGAAAAGTAGGAATTTGTAGTTGATGATCCTCCGTCAAGGATCCTGGAGTACTCATCTCTAATGACCTAAGTGCTAGAGCCCACTGTAACTACATAGCCAAAAAGGCATTAAGAGTTGTTAACCTAATTTTACGTAGCTTTTTCTCTGGTAATCTACATAGACTTCTGTAAAGCCTTTGATTCAGTGGTACATGACAAACTACTCCTAAAACTAAAACCTTATGGTATCTCTGGACACTTGCATAACTGGATAGAAGCATTCCTGTCAAACAGACAACAAATGGTCAAAATTGGGAGCCTCCTATCAAATTCTTTACTTGTCAATAGTGGTGTTCCCCAAGGCAGCGTTCTAGGACCCAACTCTTTTCACACTCTACATAAATAAGCTCTGTGATCATATCAAGAACAACTGCATTCTCTTCGCTGATGATGTAAAACTATTCAACACCACAGACAATACTGCTACCCTTCAAAAAGACCTTGGCTATGTATCAGAATGGTCAAACAAATGGCATCTTCAAATCTCAACAAATAAATGCTCTGTCCTACATATTGGCAAAAAAATAAATAAATCAGGAAATAAAATACAGGCTGAGAAGTCAAGATGTTGTTGATGATCCAAACTCTATCAAGGATCTTGGAGTATTCATCTCTAATGACCTAAGTGCGAGAGCCCACTGTCACTACACAGCCAAATAGGCATTAAGAGTTGTTAACCTAATCTTATGATGGGACTATATTTAGAATGGACGTTGGTAAAAATGGAATAAAAGTGAAAAAAAATATAGAGCAGTACAATGACTTCAAAAAGAGAGATAACAGGTTTTGTACAAAAAATACCTTTGCAAGATTCTGTAATATCTGATCTCCTCCCCCAACAAAGACAAGGAAAGAAGATGTGGAAGTTGTTTTGAAACAATTAAAAAAAATATGTTACAGACTGGCAAAATGTATGGAGTTACATGAAATACAAGCATGAAAAGGATTTTTGATGGAACATTGAAGCAAAAAAGATCTGTGGATGATACAAATAAAAATGCTGATTCTTGAAGAATGTTTTAGCGGGTGAGGTGCTTGTGTCCACCTATGCCACAAAACATCTTTTGAGCTTTGTATCCATAGAGCAACATATCCTTAATATGAGGGGAGAGTGAGTATGAGGTGCTGTGGGTAAGCTCTTAGGGGAAAAATGTGAGCAGTTCAAACAACAGAAGTGAACACATGAATTAATGCATATGTGATAAAAGCAAGACTGGTTCATGAAGACTGACAAGTATGGAGTGCCACACTTATACATTCAACACAAAAAATAGTTTGTTACGAAAGTGACTGCCCGCGAAAGCTCCTGAATTGGGGCTGATAGGTGAAAGCAGAAGCAGTATGCTCTGTCCCATAATTGGGTAGACCAAGTTGTTCTGATAGACTGGTTTCTCCAGCAAAACACTTACTGTCTCCCCTGTTATAGCCAACAAAGCAAGGAATTGCAAGGAATTTCTGTGGCCTAGAAATTACATGCACCTAATATGAAAGTAGCCTGGGTTTGAATCCCAGAAAGGGTATGACGAGAGTTAAATAGCTTGAAATAGATCTATACTAGTCTCTAGTGGTTGGATTTGATTTTTTTTTTACTATCAGTTCTGTGGGCGTGGTAGACGTGGTGGGCGTGGTAGGAGAAGGATACTGTAAAATCTCCAGTCAGAGGTGATATTTGCTAGTTCTCTGAACTAAAAATTTCCACTACTGTTCTCCAGAACTGGTCAGAACCTGCTGAATATCACCTTTCCTCATCTCCCTTTATTTCTTTGTTGGTAAATATCAATTCAATGTTTAAACTACCTTCAGCTATTTTATTTTTCTTATTGTATGCCTTTAATTTTTTTGACTCTCTATTTTCTACTCTTTTTTTACCCTTCTGCATAATACTACCTATTGTAAAAAGAAAAGTATGATGGTTACGTATCCATGCACATTTGTCATTTCCCACTATTCCTGCTTTTAATTCTTCAAACCTGCTTCCAGGCATTCACGTAGGACATTTATTCAAGAAGATCAGTAAAGGCAGCCTCTGGGCATGATCAGTAGAATGTTGTTGCATATTTTAATGTACGTTGACCTGTGTTGATGCCCCTGGAAAATGGGATAGAGAAGGTCTGGAAGAAAAAAAAAATAAGGAAGCCTCATGATTCTGAGAGATGGCACTTGCGAAGAGGTAGAAGCAATATATATTCAGACCAAAGATATTTTGGGATTTACAATGCTATAAACTCAGGTGAAGTTTATTAGAATAACGGCACAGCTGCTTGCAATCTTATTTCTTTTTATTATGGAAAGTGGAATTCGGTACAGAAAGAACCACCAGGAAAATTAAGGATGAAAGATATCTACAATAATACTGTGTAATCCACAGTATTATATCACCTGAGATGTTCTGGTTTGGGTGGTTTCTGGAACAAAAAACAACCATCTCCTCAATCCTGTAAAAACAAATTTGAAAAAGAATAGGAAAGATAACCCAAGAAAGAAGCACAGTTTCCTTATATCTCATGGCCTATGAAGAAATAATATTCCAGGTTCAGGTTCTGGTTTATTCAGCTAAAAAGAAATATTTCCAGTAGATTCAGATGAATCAGTCTTTAGAATGTGATTATGACATTAGAAAAAAAGCTGCCTTGAGTTTCTGCAGGGATCATCTTTTGTGAAAGAAGAAACGAGGTATGTGACACTATTGATTTTCCTACATTTTTCTGCAGCTTTCATACCATCAATCATACTATTTTCTTGGAGAGATCATATGATTGTATGAAAAAGCTACCCTTTGATTATGACTTTACTTCTATTGTATAGCTGTTTCCATACAAACAGAAATGATGCTAGAATAAAACTTAATTTCTCGGCAATGATGTTGGTGTTCCATTGTTCCATCTATTTCTTTCTTTTTCTTTTTGACACATACTATTTGTACAAAACTGTTGGGAGAGGTTAACCAAGTTTTGGTTAGGGATAGGTATATCTAACTTTAGCTAATATTCTAACTCTTAGTGCCATCTAATTCAGTATTAGGGTAGGTTTTGAAAAGTTGGAAAAATGAGCAGAAATTTTCAAAACAAATTTCAATATGGAAAAATATGAAGTTCTACATTTAAGTATGAAAAAAAATAAAGACATGAATATAGGCTGTGGGAGGGGGAGCCAAGTTGTGAAGAAACATGTGCAAAAAAGGACGTCTTCATGAATCACAAACAGCAGATAGTCCTTGACTTATGATCAGCCACACTCCCCTCCACATGATTGCATTTTGGTTGATTGGTACTCTGCTCATTTTTATGGCTGTTTGTACTTCCCTGCCATCATGTGAGTCTGATTTTCAACATTTTTGCTGGGATAGTATCATGCTGGGGGTAAATGATGGATTAATTGATCTTACCTCCCCACCTGCACAGCACATCCTACTCCCTCCCCATCTTTTTATTGTAATTTGTATTTTTATTCATATCAGAAATATTTTTATGGTTTTATTGATTTTAATGTTGTAAGCCAGAAGAATCAAACTCAAGGCCCAGGGCTGGATCTGGCCCACAGGGGTACTTAGAACTGGCCCATTGGCCACCCTGGAAACAGCAAAGGACTGGCTCGCAGTGCCTCTGCCTGCATAAATGGAGCTCAGTCCCTCCAGCTTCATTTTTTCTGGCAGAGGATTGCAGAAAGCAGTCACAGCCAAAAACAGAGCTGCCAATTTTTGCTGCCAGAGTGCTCAGGCCATTATAGGGCCTCCCAACATGAGTGATGTTGTGCTGGCCACACCCACCCTGGCCCCCTGAGGTAAAATATTTTATTTATTTATTTATTTTGTCAAGCAATTAATAAGATAACATGTATAAGTATAAACATAGTTGTGCTGTTTAGCTTCCTTCAGGTATTATCCCACGTCATTGTAGTTCTGTTAAAGTTGTAGCTCATTGTAGTTCTGTTAAAGAGTTAAAGAGTTCTGTTAAAGAGCTACAACTTTAACAGAACTACAATGACGTGGGATAATACCCGAAGGAAGCTAAACAGCACAAATGTAAGTACCCGCGAGAGCTTAAAAAAACAAATAAACATAGTTATGGATACATGAAATGGATACATATAAGAAAAATAAAAGAAATACAAAAGAAAAAAGAAACAATAGGACAGGGACGGTAAGCATGTTGGTGCACTAATACACCAACCTTGAAATTGATACCCCTGTCCTAAGCCATCCAGAGTCACCTTGAGGTGAGCTGTGTGGCAAATAAATCTCATATAGAGATAAATGAATCTATTCTCAACACCATTCTTTAGGAAGGATATTAATGAACTGTATCCAAAAAACAGAACCCAAGATTATAGAAGGAATTATATGAAGAATTATTAGAAATGTTTAGTATATTTAGTGTTGAAAAAAGAACAGTCTATGGTTTGCCAATTCTGTGGAGCCAAATTATTAATGTAACCCTTCCAATTCATTATTTAAATACTCAGCAGAAATGCAGCAAAATAATAAAACATACTGATATTATTATTGAATTAGTTCTGAGAAAATTAGGCTTTTCGAGTTGGGTGTTTAGGAAAAAGTGTTTTAGGAATAAACATTATTTTGTGTATACACACACACACATATTATAATTATAATTAATATTAGTGTAGAAGCATGGAAAATAAGAGACAGGAGACGAGTGTAACTTCAGCTCCTTATTCAAGGTATAGATCTGTATAGCCTCTTGCGAGCCGCGGCAGCTCTTCTTAAGGGCCTGTCACATAGGCCGACGGATGCAAAATGTATGTAAAAAGGACACAGCAGACAAGAAAATTTTCCATCCATTGTTATCCGCTCTCAAAAGTGCCCCGAATGTGCATAACCAGAGCAGAAATGGAAAGGAACGGTATGGGGGAGGATTTAGAGGGGAATGTAAATGCGGATGCTGCCACGGGAAGTCTAGCGGATGGAAGCGAGATGGGGGCAGATGGCAACATCCACAGGGCTTCCGGGGGAGGCACGTAGTAAATGCGGACGCGCAGCTGAAAGAGCAGATGCCAGAAACGGGGGATGCTGAGCCGGATGAACGGAATGCAGAGCGAAGCCTAGCGGATGCCTAGCAGATGCCTAGTGGATCCTAGCAATGCAAAGCGTCATCTGCGCATGCGGGGAGGATGCATTGCATCATGCCCCATGGATATAAAATGGATGCAGCTCGCAAGGCACGGTCACGCATTCAGACGGAAAGACCTGCCTCGCAGATCACATCTCCAGCACAACACCATGGGGAAAAGAGAGGAAGCCTGGTGCATACTCCTGCCACCCTGCAAGAGGACAGGGCCCCCACCATCCCACCCCTGGCCCTGAACTCGCTTTCTGCTGGGGCTTCTGCGCGTCTGGCTGACTCTTCTGCTGGCTGGGGCTTTCTGTGACAGCTGCTCTGGTGGTGCTCTGCTGGGTGCTACTCTCGACTGTCTTGCGGGGACTGGCGGTGACTTCTGTGGCTATCTTCTGCAAGTGCTGCTTCTTCTTCTGCGGGGTCCTTGGGCTCCTTGGCCTGTTCGCTCTGTGTCTCTCTTGGTGTAGCCTTGCTTGCGGACCGGTTGCGTGAGTGGTTCCTAGGTCTCCCCGTCTGTACTCGGTCGCTGTGGCTGGCTGGGTCTGGTACCGTTCTGCTGGGGCTTATCTGGGTGTGGGTCTTATCTGCGCTGGGGTCCCTGTGGGCCGGTGCGCCGGCGGCTGTTGCCTCTTGCCTGTCCTCTGCAGGTCGTAGTACCTGTGCTATGATCCTGGTCTGCGTGCTGCTAAGTGAATTGCTGTTCTATTGGTCTGCGTGCCTGGTGCTGCTTTGTGCGTGTCCTGGGTGCTCTGTGGCTGCTGGTCCTGCTGGTCCCTGCTCAGTCCTGCTTTTGCTGCTACTGTGTTTGTTGCTGTGGTGTGGTGTGTGGTGGAGCAGCCCTAGAACCCGAAGCCCCTCTGAATGAGGGCCCAGATGGCCCTGCAGAGGAGGAGACGCATATGCAGAGAACGGGATTGGAGGCAATACTCCATCGAAAGACTACATGAGGATTGAGGTGCCGAATGGCTGAGAGAGAACGAGATCTTATGGCAGACGGGACAAGCTCTATCGAGACACCAAAAGTGAAGCAGGCTGGCTTGGAGAGAGAAGGCAGAGGAGCCTGAGGCTAATCATTGGGAGGTGCTCTCGCTCGGTGAAGCACATGCACACCTGTCGGAAGCTGCACCCAAAGAAATCTGGCCAGAGCCTATGGTCAAGGCTCAGCGACCTTGGAGACCTACGTGCATGCGCCAATGCAGCTTCTTGGAGAGGTTGAGATATCCGCCACCGAGGAGCAGCCCTCTGACAACCACTCTCTCTTGCAGGCAGCCACAGAGAGAGTAGTCCTCTTCTGGCCCAAGAGCCAACTCCTGTGTTCAGACAGGTATCTGTGGGCGTCCCATGACAGAGACCCTCCCGACAGCCTGGCACGTCCCCGTGGTGGACCGCATGGAGGACCCCTGACCGCAGTGGGAACAAGGAGAGGACTTCACCAGTGACCACCAACATCCATTCCAGCTCCACGCCAACAGGAAAGAGGCAGAAGTGCAGACCGAGGGGCAGATCCACACTGTCCTGCTGGAGTCAGGACCACATCAAAAGTAAGCGTAGATCTCCTCTCTCAGCTGGTACACACTGACATACATCCTCAAACCACAAGCCCTTCCTCACCTACGTCAAACCCAGACCTCCATGGACATGTCCGAATCACAGTACCAGGTGATAAAGGATAGGGATCACTGTGTCCTTCTGCACAACTCCAGGCCCAGCTGAACCTGCTCCGACCAGTCCAGGTCTGCTCCTCTCCCCAGGTGATGTCACAGCCCTTCCAAGGCTTTCCACAGGCCCTCACCACAAGGCTAGGCTACAGGAGTTCCAGCAGCACAGGCAACCCTTCCCAGTCAGCCACAGGTTCATTGTATGCCACCGATGCCACCAATTCCACTGGCCACCGACGCCACAGATGCCACCCTCCAGCAATGTCACCCACGCTACAGATTGCCACCGACACCACAGATGCCACCCATGCCTCACCATCGCTCATACAGATCAGACAGCCACTAACACTCCCCTTTCTCCACCCACAGCCCAAGCCAGCCTGAGAACATATGTCATCGTCTTGGGACTGACACCATGTCATGGAAGAAGGGTCTCTACACATCACAGGACTGAGCCGCTGGCTTGAGAAGCTACCTCACACACACCTATCCCTGTTGTCCTTTCGCACTGCCCATGGCACCTCAGACCGCACCTCCAGCAGCATTCACTAGGCTCAATTCCCCATTGCCTTGTTGGAGGTCCATGGACCTGTTTGCAAAACTGTGTAGCGAGGTGCACATGAGATTGTCGGCAGATGCAGCAAGCTTCCCATGATCCTCGTCACGGTCTTGTGGGCAATGCTGCAGGTGGTGAGAGAGTCCTTGAAACCTGTTGGCCAGATGCAAAACGTTCTCACCACCGCCTTGCCTGGACAGCTGTTAGTTTTAGATCCTTTACTTCAGGGTGAGGCATCTGGAGGTGTAGGGCTTCATGCAGGTAGGTTTGAGGGAGAAGGCGTCATCCCCCACGCATGAGAAGTAGGGCACATCTTTTTGTCATTGGCAGGGGGTCTGGATCTGGAAAGCCCATGATAACGGTTGCATTCCAACCCCTCCTTGAGGTGACTGGCGTTGTGTACTGGGACCTGAAGCATCGATGGTACATGTTATGTCTAGTCAGTCATCGACCTGGTGACAGAGGATGATGCTGAGAGCCCTTGTAGTTCTCATGAAGTGAGACCTGATATTGGCTGGAGCTTTGACATGCCCACGTGTTCCCATCTATTCGTTTCCAACTGTGGGGAAGTCATTTGATTCCACTGGCTGTAGCAACTTTCTGTCCATCCTTCATCCAGTGGAGGCACTGAAGAGCTCCTCAGGGTATTCTTCGATGATGGCCTGCACCACTATTATCGACCACAATGCTGATGGTGTTGTGTGGCACCTCCAGGCTTACTGACATGTGGGTGGCCTCAGAGGCCAGGTGGTCAGAATCAGTGCTACCGTTCAGCCCAGGGTCAGGGCTGGGCCGGGAAGTTGGCTGTTTGTGCCTTTGGTCACTGGGTCTCAGCCACTCCAACAACTTCATCAATGGCTCGCGGCATCCTCATGAAGTTCTGGAATTTCATGAGTGTCTTCATTCCTCAGCTCCCACCATCAGCTTTTATACAGTCCGCTACTCGGGCTCTTCTTGGCGATCCATCTATCGGAACCAGACACTTCTGGCCGACTCTTTTTCTTCACGGTAGAAGGTGAGAAGAAGCTCTGTATAGCACTCTTCGCACTGTTGATAGATACGATATGGTGGCACCCCAAAAGAGTGGTGGTGATATCCATGGTGTGAAGATGACTGATTGCTGTGGAAGAGCAAGAGCCAGATGAAGGCTGAAAGAGGTCTGCACCACAGGGCTGTGTGGACTGAAATGAGATCTAGGTGATTCTCCCCTCCTTTTATAGAAATTAGGTTTTCTCTTTTCTGCAAAGGCATCTCTAGGATCCTGCAGACATCCTAACTATCCGAGATTACGTCTCCTATATAACGTTTTTTCCGTTTTAATGCTTTGTATGCGAGCTGCATCCGCTTTCATCCTTTCTACGTCCGTGCTACTCATGCTGCTTGTCCGTTCTGCATCCGTTTCGCTTCCTCCCTGTGTCCGTTTTCCACTGGAGTGGATGAGAGTTGCGCGGATGCGCAGCAGATGCCTCGTGGATACAGCGGACGCATAACGGATGACGACGGACGTATAACAGATGTTCCCCGTATGCATAGCGGATGTATAACGGACACGTTGGATACATTTTCCACTCAAAAACTTTTGTGCAGCTCAAAACTTTTTGAGCGGATGAAATGTCAGTATGGCATTTTAAATGCCAGTCATGGCTATTGTTGGTTTCTTCTTTTATTTAGCGGTGTTTGTATTTCTGGTTCGGTCTGTGTTGGTTCAGTTTGTAGCTGTCTTGTAGTAGTATTTTCTCTCTTTTTTTTTTGATGATTGTTTGGGGTTTCTCCCCCCCTCAAGTTTTTTTATTAGAGACTGTTTGTGATGTTTGTAGGTTTTCAGTGCTGTTTAAAATTATTCTTGATCGTATTTGGTTGACATGCCGCTTCCAGTTTCTTTCGTCTTCTGTTTCCAGCCGGTACGACTGGGGGCCTGTCACTTGGGTTATTGTAGCGGGTACCCATAATGGGTCCCCTGAAATTTTTTAGCGAAGATCATGTCTCTCAGATTAAATGCCCGGTACCGGCTGGATGAGTCTGGTGGTTTTTCTGGATTGCATGTTGTCTGTCTAGATGGGATCGGAGTTTTCTTCCCATCAGGAGTTCTGACGGGCTTTTATTAGTTTTAGCACTTGGTGTTATGTGCTGTATTGTTAATAGTTTATTTATTTTGTCATGTATGTTACCAGTGTCCATCTTTTCTAAAACGTCTTTGGTGTATCTGGACCTTCATCCGCAAACAAGATAAAAAAAAAAAAAAAAAAAAAAGGCCGAGACCACATAAAAAAGAAGATGGGAGAAAGCGGCAGAGCCACTTGTGCATAACCCATTCGCGTTCCCGGGTAATGACCTGGCGCTGTCATGCGTTGTTCAGATTCTCTGTTCTGCGAGGAACTGCTCATATGCCATTGCGTTAAATTTGTGGCCCGTTGTCCGATACGTAGCAGTATGGTAGGGCCAATGGGTGACAAAAGTCTGTTTAGTTGTTTTGTAACCCTCCGTTTCTCTTGGTAGATTGCATTCGGCTTACCTCAGCCGTTGGAGTAAGCGGTCTACTGCGATCAGAAAGTGTTGCTTTTTGTGGGCTCCCGCAAAGTTCTATGTTGGACTGACCATGGTCCCTTGGGTGTTTCCCACTGGGAGGGTTGGTGCTCGGGCGGGTTTGGGTCTGGATTGCTGACATTTGTCACATGTAGCCACAGGTTCAATGGTTTGTGTCTATCCCTGGCCCATACATTAGCTTCTGCTCAGGGATTTCTTTTTACAATGGGCTCGGGTGTCCCCTCATGCAACATGTGTATTTTTTTTTTGTAAGCTCTCTGGAACACCACTCTTATCGCCCCATAGGTATACATCCTTTTGGCGGAGGATAATTCAGTTTTTGCCGTGTTTCGCGGACTAAGGTTTAAACTGGTCAATTGCTTTCTGGTTTTCAGGCCACCTTTTACCACCCAGTTCAAAACTCGCGCCAGTTTGCCATCTTGTCGTCTCTCTCGCGGAATGTCTGATGCCAGTGCTTGATAGGTTAGTAGGTAATGTCCTTATTTTGCAGGGTGGATGTGGTGGTGTGGCAGGAGTCAGGCTTATCAATCTGTTAATGGGCAATGACTTAGATGCGTCGCCGGCATGCGAAGATGCATTTCCCTGAGTTGATGTATTAGTTGGGTAGGTAGTAGGCGGCAGGAACTCAGACCCACCTTGTCAATCTCGGGGAGCAACAATTATTGTTTGGGGGTGGTGATTGGTTTCCCACCAGGCATGCCCCCAGTAGGTGGTTTTATGGTCTGTTGATGAGGGTTGAAGTCACCTACCATTTATTATAGTACTGTGAAACCGCTTCTTGCCGACGGTTAAACCACTGGCAAGTGCCTCCTTGTAAGGCTGGGTATAATTTCTTCTGCCTTTGATAGTGTTTTCGAGAAGAAGCAATCAAGGTTGGCTTCTCTCCTGGTTTCTGGGCAGGGTTATGGCTTAGTATAGCCTCGAGGCCGAATGGAGAGGCATCGCAGTTTTACCGTTTTATAGTTAGGGTCTCCTGTACTGGATGAGGACCTGTTGTGATGTGAGGGAGGTCTTTTTATGTTGCCTGGGAAGGCAGCTTCTTCACACTTTAGCCCAGGTACCAGCACGGACGTTTTTGTCGAGAACAAATCCCTATGCAAGAGGTTGCCGCTTGTCTGTTGCCTTCTGTGGCAAAAAAGCACATTGTAGAAAATTGATTAGTCTCAGAAAAGGCTTGTAATTCTGGCCTTATTTTGAAGTTGTCGGGGTTGCCTTTATTACTTTATTTTTTGTGTGGTGGGTTGGATTCATCTTTGTCCACCAGATATCCCACGGAACTCAACCTTTCGAAGTGCATAACTGGCACTTTTCCTCTTTGTGTGGACTCCTATAAGTCTGCAATTTTTAATTTTTGCTTGGACATGTGCTATTGAGATTTGGCTATTAAATTAGAAGGAATCGACATTGCTCTAGTGTCTTTTGTCTTCAGGCCGCATAACCTAACACAGTCAAGTCGGAAGAAGTATGGGGAAACGACTCCCTTATGCTTCTGGAGTAGAACCGTTTCCCATTTAAGCATCATGGAACACCTGGTGCCACGCCTGACTCCGTATTGAGATCTTGGTGTTGCACACAGTACAATAAGGCGCACCCCCCTTGTGGGTCATGTGAGTTTGCACTTCCGCCATTTTCCTGAAAAAAGCAGAGGTAGTATCATCCTCCTGGCATCGGCCAACAACAGGGTGGCAAGCTGTTGATTATGCTTGTGCCAAGGTCGAGCTTCGCAAAGAACCTTTCCTCCACATACCCGGGTGAGTGGGAAAGGGGGTACGATGTACCCCGACCCGGGATGGTATTGCACTATGTTGCGCTCCAGAATGCGAGCTTTGTTAAAGTGTCACATTTGATATAATTATAGTCTCTTCCACAAATTCTCCACTCGGACCCATCTGGCTTTCGCATTGAGTTGCAATAGTATGGTGACTATTGTGGTCTCTCAGCTATTGGCGCTTATGATGCTTTTTGGGTAATCCAGAGACTCCCTTGTTGATGGTGAGTCCTTGATGTACTCATCTTGATCTCTCTATTTTGTTGAGGGACCGAATGGAACTCGTCGCGGAGGTTTGAGCCGGATTCTGGGGGGCAATATTGTGGGTTCAAGCTGCTAAATGATATTGGGAAGATCGGCCCCAGAGGTTAATTCGCAGTGCTCGCTCCTAGTGCTGTGTCAACTGATCTCCTTTGGTGATTTCCTTTCAGTCCTTCCCAGGCGTTTCCTTCGACATGGTGAGTGCCCGTCACCTCTTGATTCCCTAAATGGTGCGAACGGTCATTCCAGAACCAGCAGGCTTGGGCGGTCTTCCTGTTACAATAGTGAGCTGGAAGTACATTTTCATGACCTTTGAAGTTACATGGATGAGTGCTCCTGGGATTTCCTAATTACGGGTGATTCTGGTTTCCATGATGAGTCTTTAATAGTGAGTCTCTCTGTTCTAAGCGTCTTGTTCTATAAGTGGGGCAAAGCTAACTCTGAATATTGCTTTGTCCAGGACCACCATGGGATGGAATGATCCGGGAGTCCCCGTCCATTCTCGCACCGGCCTGACGTTCGATGTGAACCTGCACATGTTACTTTTCTTCGTGTGAAGATTCGCTGCTGAATGGAGGTCCCCGAATTGTGACAGTTGGATGTGGGTTTCTTCCCATTCGTGTGGTACTCTCGGCTAAGCCGTT
>BHFT01010391.1:0-18244 GCA_004320025.1 Laticauda laticaudata
ATCGCATTAACCAACGGATGGCAAGTGTTTCTCTCCATTTTACATCCTCTTTCCATCCATTGGTGCTGTGTGACACGGGCTTTAGAAACAGTTCAGTATCTCTGGGAAAAACCTGTCTTGTTCTGTTTGAATGCTCATAGTAAAGGTCTGTGCAATATGAATCTGAATTAGTTAAGAACTGTGATGCAGGTATAAATTAGGACTAGTAATGTATTTTTCTTAGTGAAAACATTGGGAAAATAAATACTTACAGGAACTTTTTTTTCTAAAGGAAACCATATTAGGAATTAAGACATTTTCAGGTCATGACTTCATTAAGAGAGATTTGCAACTTTTTGATAATGCTTGATTATCCCCGTTGCTGTACTTTCTTTTTCAACTTATTTATTTTTGCTTTAACCCAATAGAGATGCTTTCATTAGAAAAAAGGGGGTGTCTAGTCACACTTAATACGTTATATAAGCTGAACAATGCAATTTAAAATGGTCATATTTCTTGTCTTTGAGAAAGAGGAAACAGCTCTTTTGTATGGTTTGAATGACATAATGAGATACTGCTCCAGGAAACACACAGAGCTTGTAAAGGACAAGGGAAGGTTATTTATTTTTAAAGCAAAGGATGAGCTAACAGCTAGAGATGCACCATTGCAAAGTAATTGGATCACATTCATTTCTTGTATGATATATAATTGATAATTGTCCCTCCTTATGGCAGCATGGGTTTGATTATAACTGAAACAAGCCTTTATGTGGTGAGAATTTATATTTGGAGTCTCTGCATAAGTCTCAAAATTCCAAGAAAGATCAGATGCATGGACCAGGTTGGGATCTATCTATCTCTGATTATCTCTTCCTGTCCACAAGATCTGACATGCTTTGAGTCCCTTCCATGAAACAATGCAATCTAACGGGATCCAGGAAGTCTGCTCCTCTCTCACTATGCCTGCCTGTAAGACCATCTGGCCATTCCCAATGTCATGTTCTGTAACCACTGGGCATGCCCACTCTTCAGTAGGTTATTTTGGATTTTATTTATGGTTAGGTGGTTGTTTATATATCCCTATCCCTATCTCTAATCTGTATTCCAGAATTCTTGAGTTCCCTCTCATACTTCCTTCTTTCTCAATGGCTTTGTTTAGTTTATTAAGCATCGTCATTTAATAGCTGGGTTCATTATAGTAAGGCAGATTTGGTTATGATTGTCCATCCTTTAATGGAGTTCAAGCGCAGAATAAATGAAAACCATTTCTAGAAAAATAAATAAATATCAATGTACATTTGCCATGAAAAATTAATTTTGGTAGCATATCTCCCAGTTATGTGTTTTTTTAATATATATTCTATGTTGCTTTATTTCACATGAAAAGGTATCTCTAATAGTTTATGGCTTAAAAGTACAGATAGTCATCGACTTACGATTAAAATTGAGCCCAAAATTTCTGTTGCTAAGTGAAACATTTCTCAAGTGAGTTTTCACCATTTTGCAACCTATCTTGCCACAGTTGCTAAGTGAATCACTGTACTTGTTAAGTCAGTGATGCAGTTGTTAAATGAATCTAACTTCCCCATTGACCTTTTTTTGTCAGAAGGTTGCAAAAAGGATCACACAAACATCACAAATATGAGTCAGTTGCCAAGAGTCTGAATTTTGATCACAGGACCATGGGGATGCTACTATGGTCGTAAGTATGAAAACTAGTTATACGTCACTTTTTTTCAGTGCTGTTGGAACTTTGAATGGTCATTAAATGAAGTGCTGTAAGTCAGGGACTATCTGTAATGCTGTGACAAACCACTTCCTGAATATTTCTTCAATATTTCTCTTCTAATTCGATTCTAATTCGGGAAAAATGATTCCCCAGCATCGTTTCATGGAAAAAAGAAATGGTGAAATTCTCATGGATGAGGGGTAGAGTTCTGACATTATCTAAGTTACATGCCTGTTGTGGTTAGGTATGAGTCTATCTTTTTATAAACCATCATTGCTCACAAAGTGTGTTTCATTTTGATGTCAAAAAGCCATGTATCAGAAAGGAATTCTTTAACTGGGGCCTTTTCCATTCAGCACATGAAGGCAACTAGGAAGGCTTAAGATAAAATGGTTGCAAAATAGATAGACAAACAGACAGATCTACCTACCTACCTATCTATCCATCCATCCATCCTGAGCGAGAAGTAGCAAAACGGTATCTATCTATCTATCTATCTATCTATCTATCTATCTATCTATCTATCTATCTATCTATCATCTATCTATCTATCTATCTATCTATCTATCTATCTATCTATCTATCTATCATCTATCTATTCTGAGCAAGAAGTAGCAAAACAGTATTCACATTTGCATGGGGAAGATAATTAAAATGGATTTCAGCACTATATTACTTTTAATGAACAATTCCCTCACTGGAGACCACAGTGAAGCTGCCAGCTGCTCTGCTAGGATTTCTGAGGAAGAAGGCAATGTGTCTGGTCTTGGCTAAGATGATTGGATTTATTTGTTTATTTATTTGTGGGGTTCAATTTCAATGTTACAATCATTGTTTGATAAATGATCTGGACCACTTTTTGCCAGTAAATCTGACTTGGTGGGTAGATATAATGATATTTCCTACAAGCCAAAAGTATGGTTACCTGAGCTGTTCCTCATCAAGCGTTCCTTGTATGACCTATAATGTCTGGAGTCTAACAGGCTTCCTATTCTGAGCAGATTCATTTTACAAATGAATGGGCTCCAAACAGGGGTGGGTTTCTACTGGTTCTGTCCACCTCTGTAGAACCGGTAGCTCTGAAGAGCAGCAGACATAGAACCAGTTNGTTCTATGTCTGCTGATGTTTTTGCCCACCCACCCACCTGGGCTCTTACCTGATCTTTATTTCCTGATTTTTCAACTTCAGCTGCCGAACGAGACACAGCTGCAGTTTAAAAAACAAGAAAAGAGGGCTATTTCAAAGGCTGCTTCTCGGCACGCAGCGTGCTAATGACGATTTACAGGTGTGCGGCTCACAGTGGGCAGGGAAGCTTGTAAATCCCGAACCGGTAGTTAACCCTGTCGTGTCCCACTCCTGGCTCCAAATACATTGCTGTAAACACAATGCCGCATTTCCTCTGTGGCAGCAGGAGGAAGGAGGGTTCCTCACTATCAGGAATACCTACTGTGTTCCATCTCCTGGAACTATCCCTTATGTCCTGAAATAGAAGCATCAATTCCTCTGTCAATTGCACTCTGACCTTTCTGAGTGGCAGACCCCTCCCCCCTTTTCCCAATTTGAACATCTTCCCCTTTGAGTTCTGGCAACCCCTTCCCCTTTTAAACTTCTGGCGAGCACTGATGGGTTGGATCTTCCCCAAAACTAGAGGTGTCAAACCTGATTTCATTGAGGACCGCATCAAGATTGTGTTTGACCTTGGGGGGGCTTGGGAAGGCATGGCCAGAGGGTGTGGCCAGCATGACATCACTCATGTTGGGGGCACTGTGGTGACCTGAATGCTCTGCCAGTGAAAATGGGCTCCTGGGCCTCTTTTTTGGCCATGACAGCTTCCTGCAGCCCTCTGCCAGTGAAAATGGGGTTTGGGCAAGCACATGCGAAGCCTGGAACAGCTGTGCACAGCCCTCCCAGCTCCATTTTTGCTGGCAGAGGCACCAAGGGCCAATCCTTTGCTGTTTTCAGGGTGGCGCCACAGGCCAGTTCCAAGCCTTGAGTTTGATACTTCTGCCCTAAACACTGGGATCAGGTGAGGTCAGATCAGGGAAGTGTGGCTGTGGAGCCATATTTTTTCTTTCTTTCTGATTTTGGTTTTATTGTCTTTTTTCCTCATTTTCATGATAGTTTTTTATACATTGAAAGCTGCCCAGAGTTTGGCTCCACATGACAACTGTGGAAATGGTTTCAGAAAAATAAAAATTGGTCCCAGTGGTTTTGTGTTTAATTATTCTTCCCCCCCCCCCTGCCCCTTTGATGCAAGAAAATGGGTGAGTTGCCTCTAGCAACCTGTGGTTTATTTATTTTATTTGATTTGATTTGTCAATCACAAGATAATAGGTATAAGTATAAACATTGTTATGAATACATGAAATGGGTAACATAAAAGAAAAATAAAAGAAGCAACAAGACAGGGACGGTAGCACGTTGGTGCACTTATGGACACCTCCTACGGACCACTTAGGAAAGGTAGACAGTCTAGATTAAGTTAAAGTTTTTGGGGTTTGGGGAAGAAACCACAGAGTCAGGTAGAGTATTCCAGACATTGATCACTTTGTTGCTGAAGTCATATTTCCTGCAATCAAGTTTGGTGCGATTAACCTTGAGTTTGCATCTATTGTTTGCTCTTGTATTGTTATCATTGAAGCTGAAGTATTCATTGACAGGTAAGTCTTGCAATGTATGATTTTATATAACCATACTTAGATCAGACCGAAGGCGGCGTAATTCAAGGTTTTCTAGGTCTAGAATTTCAAGTCTGGTGCCATAAGGTATTCTACAACGAGTAGAGGAGTGGAGAACTCTTCTTGTGAAATATTTCTGGACTTTCTCAACTGTGCTAATAGCAGATACGTAATGTGGGTTCCAGACTGATGAGCTGTATTTGAGTATTGGTCTAGCAAATGTTTTGTATGCTCAAGTTAGGAGTGTGATATTACCAGAGAAAAAGCTATGTAGGATTAGGTTAACAACTCTTAATGCTTTTTTGTCTATGTAGTTTCAGTGGGCTCTAGTACTTAGACCATTAAAGATGAGTATTCCAAGATCCTTTAAAGAGCTTGGATTGTCAACAAGATCTTGACTATTCAGCTTATATTTTATTTTCTGATTTTTTTTGCCAATATGTAAGAAGAGCATTTATTTGTTGAGATTTGAAGTTGCCATTTGTTTGGCCATTGTGATACATAGTCAAGAATCTTTTTGAAGGGTAGCAGTATTGTCTGTGGTATTGAACAGCTTTACATCATCAGCGAAGAGAACACAGTTGCTCCTAATGTGATCACAGAGGTCATTTATGTCAAGTATGAAGAGAGTTAGTGCTAGAACACTGCCTTGGGGGACACCATTATTGATAGGTACAGAATTTAATAGGATGCTCCCAATTTGACCATTTGTTGTCTGTTTGACAGGAATACTTCTATCCAGTTATGCAGTTGTCCAGAGATACCATAAGATTTTAGTTTTAGGACTAGTTTGTCATGTACCACTGAATCAAAGGCTTTACAGAAGTCTTTATCTGTTGTTTTGCCCTGATTGAGTTGTATAGTCTATATGCTTTTGCAGTGTAAGAGTTTCAGATTACATGATAGGTTTTTTCTTGAAACCAAATTGTTTTATTAGAGAGTAGGTTGTTTGTCTATAAGTGGAGGATAATGGATTGGTAAATAATTGATTCCATTACTTTATAGGTGACACAGCATAAAGAGATTGGTCTGTAATTTTCAACTAGGCTGGGTTCTCCCTTTTTGAAAACGGGGATGGCTGTGACTTGTGACCAAGGAGCTGGTCCTGAAAGATTTTTCAAAGATTATGCTTAGAGGTTCTGCTATGGCAGTGGATAGCTTTTTAAGAACTAGGCACATATTCCATCCGGTCTAATAGATAGAGATGGTTTTAGATTGTGTCGTGCTTTTTCAACATTGTCTTCTGTAAAATTGATATTGCATTAGATCATTTTAGTTTTCTGTGGTTCAGCTAAGAAATACTGGGCATGATCAATTGCTGTTTACAAATACTGAGACAAGAATGTGTTTATAGATGTTGGCTTTAATGGTGTTGTCGTTGCAGTCTTTACCATTAGGTCCTATCAGGGGTGGGATGGACTTTGAGTCTTTTAGTTTGTTGTTTACAAAAATGTAAAATTTTGTAAATTGTAAAAAGTGCAGGTGGAATTGGTGCGTAGAAGGTTTTCCTCTTGTTTAATGTGATAATTGGTACATTCAGTCTTTATCTGGTGGCATAAATTTTTGAAGTTGGCAACATGAGCAGATTTGTTTTTTCACCAGAGTGATCTCTTTTTGGATTGAAGTTTCCTTATTGTTTTAGGTAATCTGGTTTTTGGGGGGAGGGGAAATTGTTATTGGTACATATAGTTTGATGACTCTTTTGACTTCAAGTAAAAATATGTTGTAATGGTCTTCAACAGTATTGGATCCAGTGAATAGAGATTGCCAATCAAGAGATGAGAGATCATTGTCTATAAGATCATAGTTGCCTTTTTGAAGTTATAATTGGGGATTACATCATTGTGATGATTTTTGTGTGGGAGTATGTTGAGACGAAAGTCAATCATATTGTGGTCACTGTTGGAAAGGGTTCTTTAATTTGTATTCTGTAAATTAAATCCAAACTATTGCAGAAGATGAGATCGAGGCAGTTAAGTCAGTATTGTTGGTTACTAGTTGTTCCAGTCCCAGATTTGTAAACAGCATTGTAGAATGTTGCATGTATGGGTTCAGTTGTACGTTCGTTTATGGTCCAGTTAATATGAGGTAGATTGAAGTCACCAAGGAAGATAAAAGCATGTTGGCAGATGTTACCCATGTTAGTCGTGAATTTAGCTTGTTTACATGTTCAATGTCATAATCAGGGGCTCTGTAACATAGTAAGAATCGAAATGTGATATTTAAGGATAGTTCACAGATGATGGTCTCAGGAAGAGTTACTCCTGGGTAACTTGGATGTTTTTTAGATGTAAGGATTTTTTATAGAAGATAGCAACATCACCTCCTCTATGAATTTCATGATCTGATCGGTAAACATGATAGTCTCTTACTGTGGTAATGGAGTCAAGGAGAGATGCTTCAGCCATGTTTCACGTGACAAATATGATGTTGAATTTAGCCATATTTAGTAAGAAGAGAAATTCAGGTATTTTATTCACAAGGCTTCTTGCAATGAGTAGCTTGTATTTAAGGCCAGCTGTAGTTGGAATTAAGGTAGTTAGGTGTTTTGATTACTCCCCATTAGACAGCTGAAGGGGCTGCTGATGGTTCAAGGAAGCATAGTAAGGGACCTTGCTGAGCTTTGTAGTGCAACATAAAAATGCTGCACTACGATTGGAATCAGAGGTGCTATTCAGCAGGTTCTGACCAGTTCTGGAGAACCGGTAGTAATTCGGAGAAGTGGCAAATACCACCTCTGACTGGAGATTTTATAGTATCTTTCCCTGCCATGCCCACCAAGCCACACCCACAGAACCAGTAGTAAAAAAAATTGAATCCCACCACTGGTTGGAATGACTACCTTGGCAGCCATTCAGAAAATGTCTCCATTCAACCTTTGAAGGGAATATAAGAAGAAATCATCTATATCAGCGTTTCTTAACTTTGTCAACTTTAAGGTGCATGGACATCAACTCCCAGAATTCCCCACCCATCTTAAAGTTGACAAGGTTGAGAAACATTGATCTATATCAGGGGTGTAAAACTGGGATCCCATGGGCTGGATGTGTCACATGCTGGCCATACCCATCCCAGCTTTGTGAAGGGGGAAAAATGTGATGTGTCACATGACAGCAATGTGAGACCTCAAGTTTGACACCTGTGATCTATATTAACTGTGGGTATTTGCTTCATATAGAGAATTGATTGCTTCTGCCTCTTTATAATCCATTGGTATCCTTTTTGCCATCACTGTCCTTCAGCAACTGCTTCTTCAAGTTCTTTTCAGCTCCTGTTTATGTCATCATTTAGCCATTTTGGGTTTTGTTGGCCATTTTTTTAAACTTTTTGGTTTTTCCAAGCAGAGTCATCACCAGTGAGTCTTGCCTTTGCATTATGTGTCCAGAAAGATGTAAACTTTAGTTTCATGATTAGTGCTTCTAATAAGAGTCAATTTTTATTTTATCAAGCATTACATGATTTATTCTTTTTGGTGTCCAAAACATTTGCAACTATTTTTCCAGCACTAAAGCACAAAAGGAACACTTTTTTTCCCCTAATGGTCCACTTTTCACAACTCACTTACAACTGGAAAAAACACAGAATTGACAGTACATTGTGGGTTTTTTGTCTGTGCAATCTATCTAAACATTATTTTATAATAGCTCTGTCATAAGTCCTCTTCCAAGTAGCAGACATGTCTTTTTTCATGATAAAAGTTAGCATCTTTGTGAATTTGTGAACAAAAGAAGATGAATTTTGTCATTATTTAAATGGAATAGGTACTTTTTAAAAAAAGCACATCAGCTTGATTTAATGATAGCTCTATGAAACAAAAATCTCAAATCCAGTTTGTTTGTTTGTTTTAATATCCCTGGTAGACTGCTGAAGTCATTTGCTGCATTGCTTCTCAGCTGGACAATTTAAATGGACATAACAGAAAATATTAATTATATTGAAAATACCAAGCAGTTTCCAGATTGTCAATTGCCTTGCATGTAGTAGAGCAGTAAAATAATATAAAAGCAATTTTACCCTCTTATAAATCCTTGGATAAGCTATCTTTTCTGCTCTTACAAAGGCAATAAAATTTGACAGTGTAGATGAAACCGAGAGATGAAACTTAAGGCTCCAATATTGAACATACTGACTAGACAAATGTTGAAGTGGGGACTTATTTCCAAGCAAACATGTTTAAGTATTATCTGAGATCAATCTTTTTGTTACATCAAATGTTACACATATCTGACATTTGTAGAAGCATCCATCCATCCATCTTTGTAACTCTTTTGAATTTAGAATTATATTTGTGAGTATGTATGGGAACACCTACCTACTTCCCCCAGAAGCCTAGAAATTATACTTTTTTACAACCTTCCCAGAGATTATAGAGCTACCTAGTATTAGTCCCACCAGAATAGTCCCACTAGAATTGTCCATCTGTATTGAGACAACAAGCCCCATAATTTTCTACCAGGTGAAAATTGTACATTCAGTGGGCACCAGGCTGTGGAAAGTCAGTTACAGAGAGACTAGCTTCTGATTCATGTCAAGCGGTACTGTGGATTTAACTTCTGATCTTCTAGGCTGGGAAGATCAATTCTGGGCCCTTCCTGATCATTTGCCTCCTTTTGCAGCTTATGTCATCAAGCTGTTCTAGCTGAACTTATTCTGGGTGAATTTATCCTGAATGTATCAGGGTAGTTTCTACTTGATGGGATACAAGCAATATTATGTTGTCCTAAAGATAGATTTTAGAAATCTTAGCTTGCATCAGGGATGGGATGCTACCAGTTCAGTCCAGTTCTATAGAACCGGTAGCTCCGAAGAGCAGCTGACACTGAACCGGTTCACTGCAACAAAATTCTGGTCATCTGTTTGCCCCTCCCCCAGCCCCTTGGGCTCTAGGCTGTGCTTTATTCCCTGCTTTTTCCTCCTCGGCTGCTTTTCATGGCACAGCTGAGTGCCGCTCGTCAGCTGGAGAAAGTGAATGCTTGCCAGACTTGGCAATTTGTAAGTAATGTGCATGCATGCATAGTGCACATGAACATGCAGCTCACATGTGCGCGAAGCGAACTGGTTGTTATGCTGGTAGGATCCCACCTCTGGCTTGCATGGAATGGAAGCATACTTGAAACAAAACTCAGTTTGCTTCTATTTATGACCTACAGTGCTGGTCAAAATATATCCAAACTGGTCAATTATGGTCCTTACTATTAGCAAGAAATGGCGTACATTGCAAGATTTCAACTAACAACCTAGTCTACTCTTTCTTTTTCTTAGTACCATGCACTGTATGAAGGCTCTGTTTGACAAAGCCATCATACTTTTTTCTCCATTTCATCAATTATGGCTTTCTTTCAAAATAGTTACTATTCCAAATGCCTGTGAAAAGAAACAGCTGCTGTCAGGGATGCTAATCCAGTTCTTTTAAAAACTGCAGGACAATGCCTTTTATTGAATCAACCTACTGGCCCATTTAATCTGAATTGTCCTTCCTAAGGAGCAGCAGCTCTCCAAACTATATGTGATATTTTTCCTATGAAAAGTAGCCATTATAAGCCCAGCTGTCCCCACTGACAATTTTGAAGGCTGGTCAAAAGAAGCTGGAGGGGATTACAAAGATGCTCACCAATCTTTCTGCATCTGTTAATTGTCTATACCTACTTTATCTTTCCATTGCATGCTAATTTCATTTGGTGCTTTGGAGGGGAAGTCGGAAAGACAACTGCTTTCTGAGATATTTGAACAACATACAGGGCAGAGATGGGCAGGTAGTAATTCCCTCCAATCTTTTTTGTGTGTGATTCAAAAGAAGATTCAGTATTATCAACATAAAAGCTTGGCTCAACAGTGACTACTTTGGCTCACCCAACTGCTGGGATCTTCTGCATGTAAAATGTAACTGTCAGACCTGCCTCAACTTGGTCCATTACAAAGAAGGACCCTTGACTCCACTCCACAATGTATACTTTTACTAAAAGCCAAATGGATTACAGTAAAACAAAGCCAGAACTAAGTATTCACATGTCAATTTTCCCCAGTTAACTTTTGCCCTGTTAGACCCTTCCCTGACTCTCTCCTTTGCAGGTCCAATTAACTTTTAATAAATTGTTTTGGGAACAGTCTCTTCCATGGTGCGCTAGTTGGTGGGCCGTTAGCTGTTACATTCTGATCTCTATTATTTGACCTTGAATGGTTGTCTCTGGTTGTCTATGATTAGCGGTATGATTTCTCCTCTCCCCCAGCTCCCCCCCTCCAACACTATGACAGACTGGCAGATACTGTTTGCAAAGCTCAGTGTAAAATGGGAGCTCTGACAGTCCTCCATCCCAGTCACTCTCCCTACGCCCTGAATATAAACATCTCTGTGTTGTTTTTGTGTCATAGAATATTCTGATTCCCTCTCAGAAATATGACAGAGGCTCCATGTACTATAGGAATGAATATACATAGTAGCAGAATACCTTATGCCACCAGATTTGAAACTCTAGACCTAGAAAACCTAGAACTATGCCACCTTTGGTCCAATCTAAGTATAGTATATAAAATCATATATTGCAATGTCCTACCTGTCAATGAATACTTCAGCTTCAACCATAATAACACAAGAGCAAACAAGAGATACAAACTCAAGGTTAAACTCAAGGTTAATAGGAATGCTATGAAATCAGGCTTTGCTCATTGCCTTTCATGGGTGGTGGAACAAATCTGCCATATGTATCTCCCCAGGTTGAAGGAGGGTGGCTTTTGCTGACTTCCAGGTGCCAAGGGAGAACAAAAAATCTCTGCCATCTGTGTTTGTAGAATGGTTTGGAATATATCTAGGACAGAATCCACACATGTTCCTTCCACCTGGTGTGCTCACAGTAATTTCCCAAAGAATATGCCTCCTCCTTTGCCTCCCATCCTTTTCTGCTCCCAACTTTTCTTCCCTCATCAAAAGGCGGTACACACTCTTCAGATTAAAGTGGACGTTTTCATTTTGTCTCATTTTCCATCTACACTGAAACCACCCTGTGGTATTTTCTTTTCATGAATTCAAATATTAAGGTTGGAGTGGGAACAAAGGTTTGCTTTTATGAAGAGCTCTGCTAATCACAGCTGTCACTCCAATTCTTCCTGCTTCATTGTGAGAGTCTCTTCCCTCCCCTCCTGCCACTTGTCTCCTTTGTTTCATCTGCATGATTACTTTCCCACCTCCATTTCATCACAGATAAGCCTCTTCAGGACTTTTTGAATCTTTGAAGTTTTCTTTCCTAGGATTTAGGAGGCCCTGATCTCTTTTTTTAAACTTAACAAACATGAAACAGCAGTGTTTTTTTAAAATGCATAATACTTATTTTTGTGATTTAACCTTTGAGAGAAGCCTGGTTTAACCCAGTAAATAAGTAGAGACAGCTCTCTAGGGATAATTTCAACGGTTTCAGCTAATCCACAAATTCTTTGAAAATGAATCCAATTCTTATTGAATTAGAGATTCACTGAATTTGCAATAGGCCAATATCTTTTAGTCATAAAGGGTTGGATAAGAATTGGGGAGACTTATGTCAAGTCTACCTTTAGCCTTGGCAGCTCAAGTTGAGGTCATTCTTTCTTAGGCTAACCTACCTGGTATGGGGAGAAATTGGAAAAAAGAATGCTGTATATGCTGCTTTGACGTTCTAGAGCCGGGCTGTCAAACTCCCGGCCCAGGGCTGGATGTATCATGTGCTGGCCACACCCCCACCCATTTTAGTAAAAGGAAAAAAAGTCCCAATATGTAATGTGATGCTGCAGTGATGATGTGAGTTTGACACCCCTGTTCTAGAGCAAAGACAGGATACCAATCTAACAAACAAACAAACAAACAAACACATGCAATGCAATGCAATGCAATGTAGTGCCATGTGATAATATGCCCTCTTACCGTTTTCCCTGTGGCAAGATTCAAATGCAATTACTAATTTTTGTTTCATCAAGGAAGCACTTCTATCTCATCCTTGCATTCTGCTGCACTCAAAGTGACCAAGAAGTACCCTTGGAATTGTCGAGATCTATAAAGTCATGGAATACACTTGTCTTTAATGTTATTTTGAGAAGCCAAAGATCACGAGGTTGGGAGGCAGAGTGATGACAATGTTAGGTGCCTCCAGTGAATAAAGCCTCATTCCAATGGATTCTGAATGAGATTTGCTGCTTTGAATGTTCTATCTCTGCCCAAATTCTTAATGCATCTAATTTCTTTATTAATTACTAGGAATCAGCAGGAAATTGCACCATTAGTGGAAATATGGTGTTGAACTTTGGGGGTGAGATTCCAGGGGATTCGGGGGGGGGGGGGANGGGGATTCGGGGGGGGGGGAAGAATGTCAGGAACAAAGAGAAACTACGGGATATGTATCGCCTCCTAAGGTAAGAACATCCATCCAAGTCAAGGTAGCACAGCACAGAATTTGAGGTAGAGATCAGTGACAGCTGCTACATTTACTTAGGTGTGTGGATTTTGAATATGCTATTCCATTGTAGAAAGGTTCCAAGCATTATATTAAATCATTGTCCAGCAATTAATTTCCCTAGAGAGCAAAATATGTTAGGACTGAAAGATGATGGGCTAACATCTTAATCATCATTCCCATCTCTGGTTTCCATAGAATCCACTTTGAATCCCTGCAGCATCCCTCTGGCACATTCAATAGCTGATACTAATTGGAAGTGTATCTGTGCTTATGCACATGCATACATATGGGCACACCAGCCTGGATTATGTAGAACTATTTTAATTCATGATGTTTCCAGGATCAGAATACAATTTGAGTTGATTGACATTTCATTCAGTCATCGGTTCACAAAATCTGCCCTTGAGATTAGGAAACCCTCTCTACTGTATGGATCATGATAAGCCTATGGAAGAAAGTTATTTTCTCTGTATTGTTCTCTGAAATTCAACAGAAGACAGTCTTCTGCAGATGAAAGGATATAGCCAGCTAATATAAATGCGTTTTCCTCTTGAAGGCATATTCAGAATGCATTTTGTATGAAAAAGCATTGAACTGAGCCAAATCCAGTTGATTTTTATTTATAGATTGATGCATCACTTCATGAAGAATTGATTGAGTAAGCTCACTTTTGAGTGCATGGATATTCATATGCTAATAATCTCTTTCATCTGGCTGCTACAGCTGATTGCTTAGGAAAATCCATTAGAATGGAAGTTTTCAGGAAAAATGCAGATTCCATATTTTACAAGTGCTTATTAAAGGGCCTTAATGGAGAAAAATGCTTTTGCTATGACACTGCTGCTTATTTTTCAGAGAAAGTGGACATTTCTCAGTTACAGAACCAATACAATGCATTTCTACAGCTCAGAAGAAAGATTATGTAAAACTTGAAATGTGTTATATAAATCAGGATGTTTAGAGAGTACTGAGGCATGTTTTCAGAGTCTCCAAGGTTTAGACAAAGTTAGAATAACCTTCACAAAAGTCCTCTGTGCTATGTTGTTTGAGCACAGAAGGATTGTGACTTTTTCTGTTTTTGTGCTGTTACTAGAACTGTAAGTGTAATCATCAGTGGCAAGATGTTCAACGCAAGATGAACCAATCATTTGGCTTTACACATGTAAACCTTATTGCATTTATTCTGATACAGTTGCTTTAGCTCTATTCCAGTCACTGGAAAGTGGGGCAATGAGAAGGAGAAAAGACAGAAAATCAGGTATTTAACTACATTCTGGGATAATATTTCAAATATTGCCTTCTCTTTGCTGGCTCCGAATAATCTTGGAAGCAATTAAACTAGCTTAGATTATTTATTTATGATGATATATAAACATTATTTTATACTTTTAAATCTTTCAAATTTTCTTTCTGTTGCATTTTAATGTCATTACTCCATTTATATTTAATAGTCCCAGTTTAACACCAACACCAAATCGCTTGGAAGTACACTGTGAAAGAGCAAGAATAATCTATGCAGCAGAATTAACTGCTGAAGTACTCTTGTGTGAGTTCACTCAGATTAGTACACTTTGCTGTTTTATTGTAGGAACCAGCTCATTTGTACAAAAGTCACTACTGCACATTCTGTAGAAAGAATTCCTGTTGTTTCACATTTCTAGCAGCCCGTAGCAGGTCTTCAACGTTCTTTATTAACCTCTGTCATTTTGAGCTAACTTAGATTGTTTTACATGTAAAAAATCTAGTGTATGTGGAAATTCATTTCTTACTTTTATATCCTATCTTGTTGTTTTGCTTTTTTTTTTGCTATTGCTGTTGATGTGTCTTGATTATACTTCACTTCAATAGACTTAAATATTCCTCCATGGTGCTTTACAGCACTCTCTGAGAGGCTTACAATATCAGCATATTGCCACCCCCAACTATTTGGGTCCTCATTTTACCAACTTCAGAAGGCTGAGTCAAGACCTTGAGCCAGTCAGAATTGAACTCCTGGCTGTGGGCAATTTTGCATTCTAACCACTGCATCATCACAGTTCATCAAGTTGTAGATGTGGTGCAACTTATTTCATTTTTGCAAACAATCCTGTATTCTACTAGTTCTGCTTGTCAGAACATGTTATAATACCATCTGAAAATTGTGTGTGAGTGCTTATCTGACACTGCTGGAAGTGTCAGATAAGTGATATGCTTCTCCCCCCCCCCTCCAATTTTAGACAGTTTTAATTTCCTTTTCATCCCAGTCAACATACCTGNAGTGATATGCTTCTCCCCCCCCCCTCCAATTTTAGACAGTTTTAATTTCCTTTTCATCCCAGTCAACATACCTGATCTAGATACCATAGCTTTTCTTTTCCTTTTTTAAAGTTGTTGAATGTGCTTGCTCATCATAGTTATGCTCTTTGAAATATTATTAGAAAGGGGGACTGTTCTCAGTTTTCCAAGAGTGCCATCTAGCAAATATTTCTTGCTTATATCCTATAAGAAAAAATATAATTAAATATTTGCTGGTTGAAACTTTCATTTGCTATCAGAAATGATACTTTAAGGATGAAATTATTTGAAAGACAGAATTCGCAAACCAAGCACTTACAGATGTTTCTTTTTTATTTAATTATATCCTATCTTTATTATTTATATAAATAACTCAAAGTGGCAAACACACAAAATATTCCTTCCTCCCATTTTCCCCAAAACTACCAGTTGTCAGGTGAATTTGGCTGGGAGAGAATGATTGGCCCAAAATCACCCTTTGCCTGGATAATACATATATCTTTGGAGTTTATTGGTTGACTTCAGTTTGAAGTTTAAGGTGCTGGTTGCCACATGGCTCAGGACTGGCATAGCTTTGGAGCTGTCTGCTGCCCCAGTAAGATCTGAAGGAATGGTTTCCTTTGGGTTCCCATTCAGAAAGAATGTTATTCCCAGATACTATGAAGGTGGGCAGTTCAATGGTGGGATTCTGCCAGTGTAACAAGCGGTTCAGTGATTGCACGCTTCACTCTGTGCATGTGAACAACTTTCCAAAATATCTTACCTGCTGTATTACTACTGAAGAGTAACCAGCGGTGAGATTCAAAAAAATTTATTAGTAGTTCTATGGGCATGGCTTGGTGGGTGTGGCAGGGGAAGGATAGTGTAAAATCGCCAGTCAGAGGTGATATTTGCCGGTTCTCCAAACTACTCAAAATTTCCGCTACCAGTTCTCCAGAACTGGTCAGAACCTGCTGAATAACCTTTGAGAGTAACACAGCTGAAGAGCAGCAATCTGCTCTGCCATGTGAAACAGCTGAGGGAATATAGGTAAATACAGAACAGGGGCGGGACAGGGGGCAGGCCCACATGATTGTTGGAGTGAACTGGTTTGCTGCTAGCTGATCGTTGAAGTTAGGGTTTCACCTGAACTGGTCTGATGCAGGAGAATCCCACCCCTAGGGCAGTTCCATTGCTGCCTCCTTCAACGAAACATGTCAATAGCAATCTTGTTGGATTTAGAAAAGTCATTAAACTTAGATTTTTGTTGAAGTCTTTGTGGTATGATTGAAATGTGGACTTCCCTGAGTTGTATATGGATTATGTATTGTCAAGTCAGTGTTAGCTCTTAGTGACCCTGGACATTTTCTAAAAAGCATATCCCCAACCCAATGTTTCAGATCTTCTAATGGTGCACCAATCACTGCTGCTGCAATAGGTTGTGATTGTTGACCCATTGCATGATATATGAACAATTGGTATATTCTGTCACTTTTGTACATTATTATATTTTGGCTTGGAGTTCACCTCCATCCCTTGGGATAAATGTCACCATCTCAATGAACGATGTTCTGCAATCACTGGAAAGTCAGAAGCTGTATTAAAAGAAAGAAAACCCTCTCCAGAAATACATGTAATGTAGTCCGATTTCTTTGAAGGATATACATTATATACAGGCAGTAAATTAGGGTCTTCCAATTATTTCTTCTTTCAAAAAAAAAAATTAACTTCCTCATTGAGGGAAATTTACAGCTGATCTATATTACATCTCTTCCACTTACAATCATCTATTGGAATATATCTGTTCCTCTTCCATCTTTTGGCTTTTTTCTTTTCTTTTTTTCATAAAAAGAAAGTCTATTCAGGAAAAAAATACAGAACTGCACAGTATTGTTTTTTTCCTGCTTCCTAAGACTAGGAGTTTGTTATGTGTTTATTTGAATGCCAATGATTTGTGTGAACTTTATTAAGGTATGTCAATAAAATGATTGGTAGGCAACCGACACATGCAGGAGAATCTAATGGATTAATTTCCCTTCATTTGCATCATTTCAACCATAGGTATGGTGTAACTTATAGGTTAACAATATTCCCTCTGCCTTCAAAGTAAAATCTTTAGCTTCTGGTAACCATTAGAGTCACTTTATGCATTGCTTCAGGGAAAAAAATGTAGGTTAAGAATAAAAGAGGGCAAAACATAAAAAGAATAAAGCTCCATGTTTTTCACCTCCACACTATTTTTGCTTTTCGTATTAGATTTCCCCCCCTCCTGTTGTCTTTTTTGATGGGAGTTTCAACATAATCGAAACACCCAATTCTATCCTCCTCTTGTAGAGTTTGCAAATAAAATAAAACTTCCAGCAGAAAAATAAACAACTGATATATAGCTTAGGGTGA
The DNA here is from genome assembly GCA_004320025.1 of Laticauda laticaudata. NCBI lineage: Eukaryota > Metazoa > Chordata > Lepidosauria > Squamata > Elapidae > Laticauda > Laticauda laticaudata. The sequence continues at coordinate 17,455 of BHFT01010391.1, forward strand.
ATGGCCAAGACATGCGAAAATCCCTCAATACACCAAATACAATGTTGCCAGCTAATCAAGACAAAAAAATGCTACAAAACAGACAGAAGATATTAGAAACACCAATCAAGCAGAACACAGCAAACTCCAAGAACAGTAAACACAGACCAAGACTTCCAACCATCAGGATGAAGAAAAAACAATTGTAACAAAGCACGAGGCTAGCACCAAATTTAAAACAGAAATGGCTGTGAAAGCCTGACACACAGATGAACCCAATACACAAGCCTGATGATGGCAGATGAGATTCTGCTGAAATGTTGTCACAACTTTAAAAGCACAACTATAATGACATGGGAAAATACCTGAACAAAGCTGAATACCATACATATAAATACCCGCAAAAACGTAAGACTATATATAGAGATTATATATGGAGTTGATGTTTGCAGATTGGTTGGCTTTCTCGTGAGAACCTATGTGGCTGAAGATGGCGAGTGGGACCTCTTACAAAAAAGCCAACCAATCTGCAAACATCAACTCCATCAACCAATCAAGAAATAACAACACAGCCAACCAGGCTGCTTACAACAGAGCCAGCATAACACACCTCCCCACTAATATTTACAGAGAGTCGGCAGCTCCAATCATGCTTTACTAGCACAAGCATGAAGCCAAAAGCACCAGCCTGAAGATGGTGAGTGGGACCTCATCAAAACGTCACCAAGATACTCTCAATCTTAAGCCCATGTCACACTGTACCAACGGATGCAAAGAGGATGTAAAACGGACAAAAAAGCTTGCCATCCGT